>APFE030885913.1:0-36876 GCA_000404065.3 Pinus taeda
TTTCTTCCACTCCGCCAGATCCTGAGTATCAGTTGTTAGAGGCTTAGGAATATCATTTTCTATGAATTCCTTCAACCCGTTATCTTCCAACACTACCTCCATCATGTCATTCCAAGAAATATAATTCTATCTACTCTCAAAAGCATACTCGAGTCTCAAACCATAGAACGACATCCTGCTAGGTCTGAAGAATGATCCTACACATTTGATTTTCCTGTAAAGACAAACTCACATTGTTCTCTTATATTGTGATTTAAGCTATGATACCATGTTGAAATTCTTGTAGATTCAAATTGCTAATTGTAATTTACTAAAACAATATACTTGAATCTACTCTACCAACTGTAGAAACAATTAATGATCATGAAATCACTGTAGAAAATCTGTGATAGGTTAACCCAATAATGCAATATAAATCAAAGCAGAATACTATAACCTAATTCTACTATCAATTTGCAGAATCTTAAAGATCGAGCTAAACAATATAACTAGAAGAAGAAGAATCAATGGCACAATACACATGAAAATACTTTGGGGAAAGTCTAAGACAAAAAACCCCACACTATTGTATTATCATACATGGTGGAAATACATAGGAATTATACAAAGTCTCAGCTCTCACAACTAGCCATCTCAGTACAATCCTCACGGATACTCACAGGAAATCTTGGCTTCTTTCCACCCTTCCTCTCTACCCTCCAAGCTCCTATTTCCTTGCATTGTTCCTTGTGGATGATTAGCCTTCAAAAACTGTACAATCCTCAAGGATGAATCCTTGATTGCATGCATGAGTTTTCTCCATGAAATAACACATGCAACTGATAGTACACTGTCCTTGAACATTAATCTCACTTGGGTCATTCTCAGAATAGACATGCATGAGTTTCTGATGAGGGAATCTTTAGTTAACTAGAGTAGCACTAGTTGAGTGCATTAATGCATCAAATCACTGCTAACCCACTATTAGTTCCTCAAACAGTTTGGAACTAATTTAACTGGACTTAACTCAGTAAACTAAGTTAATTAATTACAACTCAAATATAACTCAATCTTATCTCCTTAATTTAAGGGATAACTATTGCATGACTTCAGAAAGACTTCTAACTTGAATTTCTCCAACTAATTAATTTAAAATAAGTAAATTAATTATTTCCAAGTAGCTGTTAAGACTAAATTCAATTTTACTTCACGATTTAATTCAAGGACAAATTAAATTTTAATATTCTTGTTGCCATATTTCAACACTCCCTCTCAACAAGAAAGGGATTATCTCCCACCCCGATCCTGTCTCTATGGAACTCGAATTTACACTTTGACAATGCCTTTGTCGAAATGTCAACATCTTGCTCCTTTGTCAAAATATACTGTAGAAACATGATCCTCCTCACTACAGAGTCTCTGAGATGATGATACCAGATGTCGATGTGCTTGGACCTATCATGAAATACTAGATTCTTAGAGAGTTTGATACAACTCTGATTATCACAATAGATCACAGTTGGATCCATCCTCTGATCAAACAAACCAACTAGGATTTTCCGCATCTAGATGGCCTCACATGTTGAATGACTTGCATCCATGTATTCTTCCTCTGCTGAGCTGAGTGTAACCGACCTCTGTTTGCTGCTGTACCAAGAAACTTCCGCTGACCCAAGGTTGAAAATCCCTCCTAATGTGCTCTTCTGATCTGATGGACTCCCTACCCAATCTGCATCAGTAAAGCCCTACAGCTTCACTCCCTTTGTCCATTTGTGCGATAATCCATACTGAGATGTGCCTCTGAGGTATCTCAATACATGCTTTTCCACCTTCCAAAACATCTTGGTAGGCTGAACCATCGCCTGACTCAGTTGGTTCACCACATAGCACAAATCTGGTCATGTGTTCATTAAGTACATCAGTGAACCCACAAGATGCCTATACACAATATCCTTTACCACTTCTCTTGAAGTAGCAACCTCCTTCTTCTGGTTACCTGCTAGAGGAGTCAGCATGGGCTTGTACTTCTCCATGTGGAATCTCTTGAGTATCTCATTGGCATACTTGCCTTGAGAGACAAACAACTCCCCATCCTTCTGCCACACTTCCATGCCAAGAAAGTAATGCATGAGACCCATGTCTTTCATCTCGAGTTCTCTTTCAAGGTCCTCCTTGCAAGACACGGTCAACTGATCATCACCAGTAAATATGAGATCATCAACATAAAGTACGATGATCAACAACTTATCTTTCACCACAATGTGGTACAGGTTCACATCTGCTTCACTCTTTGTGAAGCCCAACCCAGTGAAGTAGTTGTCTATCTTAGTGTACCAAGAACAAGGTGCTTGCTTCAGCACGTACAATGCTCTCTTGAGTTGGCACACATGCGACTCATGATAAAAGGTCTCAAAACCTTCCGATTGCTCTATGTACACCTCTTTCTCAATCTGGCCATTGAGGAATGCAATCTTCACATCCATCTGATGGATCTTCCAACCCATCTCTGTTGATAATGCCAACATAGATCTGATAGATGAGTACCTTTCACAGGAGAAAAATTCAAATCATAGTCAATCCCCTTGACCTGTGAAAAGCCATGGGCAACAAATCTTGCCTTATGCTTCTCCACACTACCATCAATAGCTTGCTTTACCTTGTAAAGCCAACAGGAACTCACAACTGACTTGTTCTCCGGTCTTGGAACCACGTCCCAAACACCGTTACGAACTATGGAGTCATACTCCTCCACCATAACATCAATCCAAATCGGTTGCTGCACTGCTTCCTCAAAGGAAGATGGCTCAATCTCAACACATTCCCCAACAAGAGCCATGCATCCAGTGTACCTCTTAGGTGACCTCTTCTATCTGTGCTGAGAAGATGGTGCTCCCACATTCTCTCTCGCATCCTCTAACAATCTATCAGCTTCTCTTGTGCGCTTCTGTCCATCTCTAGAAGACTCCGCTTGAGTGGATGTCTCCACTACTAGGACCTTTGCATGTATCTATTCCGCATCAGTCTGAGGCTCCTCCTCCTAAGGAACCAACAGTTCCTCCATAGTTTGTAGTTGGAGCTCCCTCTCAAGGGAAACTCACATGGCCTTCTACTCATAAAACTTGAGATCTTTGCGAACCACTGTCCTCTGATTGGTAGGCAAGTACACCTGATAGTTGTGAAGTGTATCAGTGTACCCCACAAATATCCCCAACTCTGATGTCGACTCAAGCTTCTTCTGTGCATCCTTTGTCACATGGCAATATACCAATGAGCCAAAGATCCTAAAGTGACCCACATCTAGTCTCTTACTGGAGAAAGCTTCATCTGGTGTCTTCATCCCAAGTATGTGATGTGGGCTTCTATTCTGCAAATAGACCGTTGTGTTGCATGCTTCAGCCCACAAGTGAAGTGGTAGGCCTTGGTCATGCAACATTGTCCATGCTACCCCTACAATATTTCTATTATTCCTCTCGGCCACCCCATTTTTCTATGGGTTATGAGGTGCCGTCAACTCTCGTTTAATTCCTTCCGTTGCACATAAGTCCTTAAAATCTTGAGAGAAATATTCTCCACTGTTGTCGCTTCTCAAGGCCTTGATCTTCTTCCCTAACTCTTTCTTGACCAAATCTTTGAACTCATAAAAATTTGAGAAAGTTTGGTCCTTCTTCTGCATGAAATAAATCTAACATTTATGAGAATAGTCATCAATGAATCAACAAAATACCTTGCTTCATTGTGGATGCCATTGAGAATTGTCACACAAATCAATATGAACTCACTTAAGATAGCCTGCTCGACTATATTGATCATGAAAGGAAGACTTGGTGTACTTTCCCAAAGTACAACCTTTCCATGTGTCAACTTGCTCAAGTTTACCTTTGGGAAGTCTTGTAGATATCTGCTACATTATCTTCAAAGCTCCATGATGCAAATGGCCCAATCGCTTGTGCCACAACTCGCCAATGTCTTGGCTTTGCACCAATTTTTCTTTTGTACTCAATGCTACACAATCATCTACCTCTAATTTATAGATATTCTTCACCCGAATCCCTATCCTCTTGGTCTGACCTGTGGCTATGTGTCTTAGGAATGCCTTTCCTTTACTGAAGACAACATCGTAGCCTCTGTCCTCCAACATCATGACTAATACCAAGTTCTTCTTCAGTCCAGGCACATACATCACATTTGTCAAGGTGAGAGGAGCTCCATGCTCCATCTGAAAAGCAACTGTGCCCACTCCTGAAACACTATACCTTTTGTCGTCACCCATCTCTATGCGCTTCTTGAGGTCTTTCTATTCCAAGGCACTGAATAATTTTTATCACCGGTCATGTGTAATGAGGCTCCACTATCAAGATACCAGACACAACCCATCATCGATGACACCATGCATGCGATGAGGGTAAATTCCATTTCGTATTGAGAGGCTAATGCCTCACTCCCGATCCTTCTGAGGATCCCTTCTTGGACTTCTTCGATGGGAAATTAGTCGCATAATGTCCCATCTTGTGACAATGAAATCATCTTACTCTAGACATGTCACCCTTCTTCCCTCCATTATAAGAGTTCGATTTGAAATGGGAAGCCTTCCCCTTCCCTTTCCTTGCCTTACTTACTAAGACCAAATTTTCTTCATCATCACTCTTGGATGAAGAACCATCTCGTTTGATCCTCCTGATCTCCTTCTGCATAAGATCCTACCACTTTCGTTCCCAATCCGACAGTTTCTCCCTTCCATTCACAGAGTCCTAGTAGCTATTCCAACTCTTTGGAAGGCCATGGAGAGTGAGGCTCACCATATCATCATCGACAATAGTTATTCCCACACTCCCAAGCTCATCTTTGTAGGTGGTGAGCTTGTCTAGATATGTGGAAATAGTATCTCCCTTCTCCATCTTGATTCTTTGAAGCTTATCCTTGAGCGCTGATTTCCTCTGGTCACTATTGTTCTAGTAGAGGTCCTTCAATGTCTTCCACATTGAAAATGGAGTATCCTTCCCATGGAGACTCGAGACAGTATGGTCTTGAACTCCCTCAAGGATGATCTATCTTGCCTTCGCCACACACTTCTTCCTCTCAGCCAACTCTTGTGCATTAGTTGAAGCTGGTTTTAGGATTTCTTGATCAATGAATTCCTTCAAGCCATTATCTTCTAATACAACCTCCATTCTATCTTTCTATGCTATGTAATTCGAGCTACCTTCCGAGGCATACCCGAGTCTCAAGCCATAGAACTCCATTGGCCAAGCTTGAAGTATGATATGAATTTGATTTGCACCTACAACCCCAAACTTCAAACTTCGAATCCTCTTCTCAGTATACTATTCATAGCTTTGATACCATGTAGAAAATATGTGATAGGTTAACTCGATAATGAAATATAAATCAAACCAGAATACTATGACCTACCTCTACTATCAATTTGTGGAAGCTTAAAGATCGAGCTGAGCAATATAACCATAAGAAGAAGAATCAATGGCACAATACACATGAAAATACTTTGGGGAAAGTCTCAGATAAAAAACCCCACACTATTGTATTACCATACATGGTGGAAATACATAGGAATTATACAAAGCCTTAGCTCTCATAGCTAGCCAGCTCTCAGTACAATCCTCATAGATGTTCACAGGCAATCTTGGCTTCTCTCCATCCTTCCTCTCTGCCCTCCAAGCTCCTATTTCCTTGCGTTGTTCCTTGTGGATGATTAGCCTTCAAAAACTGCGCAATCCTCAAGGATGAATCCTTGACTGCATGCATGAGTTTTCTCCATGAGAAAACATATGCAACTAATAGTACACTGTCCTTGAACATTAATCTCAGCTAGATATTTCTCAAAATAGACATGCATGAGCTTCTGATGAGGGAATCTTTAGTTAACTTGAGTAGCACTAGTTGAGTGCATTAATGCATCAACTCACGATTAGTTCCTCAAACAGTTTGGAACTAATTTAACTAGACTTAACTCAGTAAAATGAGTTAACTAATTACAACTCAAATATAACTCAATCTTATCTCCTTAATTTAAGGGATAACTCTTCCATGACTTCATAAAGACTTCTAACTTGAATTTCTCCAACTAATTAATTTAAAATAAATTAATTAATTATTTTCAAGTAGCTGTTAAGACTAAGTTCGATTTTAATTCACAATTTAATTCAAGGACAAATTAAATTGGAATATTCTTGTTGCCATATTTCAAAAATCACAAAGCACACAAGAGAACAAATTCAATAAACATATTAAACAATGATTTCATGGGGAAAGCCACAGCTAAAAACCCCTACTATATGTATATTTTATTAGTCAGGAAATATGAGAAAATTACAATGTTTTTCTCAAGCCCGAGCTACCAATACACTATCTATATCTGTGTCGATGCTTCCTAGACAAGCCTTGGCCAATACTTAACCAATTTTATGCTTCCCCAAGTCCCTATTTCCTTGCACTATTTCCGCGGGAATTAGCCCTTGTTAATTAGGGAAATTTCTCATCCACAAATACGCAATACATCACAGGCCTTCCTCTGACTACATGCACCACCTATACAATTTGGATGATTATAAAACTAATATTACACTTCCCTTGAACTCCAATCTCAACTAGGTAACTCGTAGATCACACATGCATGAGTTATTTATGGCTGAATTATTAGTTAACTAGTTGGACACCGAAATTTCACCCCACTGCAAGACCTCCTACTAGTTCCTCTAATAGTTGGAACTAGTTTAATTGACTTTAACTCATTTAAAATGAATGAATTAATTACAACTCAAAATAAAATCACACTCTATATGAGTCAAGTTAGACCCTCAACTCAAATTAACTAAACCAACTAAGTCAAATTAACTTATTTAACTCGCACAAGTTGTTTTGTGATGTGGAATTACAAATTTTCTCCTAATTTAATTCAAGGGAAAATTAAATCAGGATTTTCTTGTTGCCATTTTCAACATAGTAATATATGTATTAAAATAGATAACGACAAACCATTAGTAGTAGTTGTTTATGTTGATGACATTATATTTGGGAGAAATCTTGATTCAATGAGCCAAAGATTTTCTTCATACATGCAAAAAGAATTTGAAATGTCTCTACTTGGTTCTTTCTTGGTCTACAGGTACATCAAACTAAGGATGGTATTTTCCTTTCTCAAAATAAATATCTCAAAAATATCATGAATAAATATGGATTAGAGGATTGTAAACTTGTATGAAAATCTATTGTAATAGGATGTAGTCTCAACCATTGTTACACAAGATTTTGTCACTGTCCCTGTACTCGCCGTTCCATAATCCTGGAGGAGCTCTATAGTGAACATTATATGCTTTCCCTTCATGAAGAGACTCCCATTATGTCCCTCTTCATGAGTAGAACAATTCCCTTTTGCATCGTTTCCCAAAAATCTTCTGTTTTTCCCAGTTTAGAAGATCAGCGCTAATGACCCATGTCCTCCTCGCGCCGATATGCAGGGATTGTAACTGTCCCTAGCATTGAACGGAGTGACTGAGCCTTGTTCCAATTGTGTCGATCCTCTTTTGAAAACTTTTTTAAATAAGGAGCTGAAGCTTCCAACTCTAGAAGCTTTGTAACGAAAGTCTAGTAAATTTTTAGGTTTGATGCAGTCGAGGAGATCAGTTTGGGTTCCATTACCCTATTAGGATGGAACTATCTCAAGAGATAAGACCTTCTCCCATGAGAAGAGGAACCATCTCCCATCCATTCATGCTATATAAACTTCCCTTTTTCCCAAGCACAAGCTAGTGTGTGTGTGCTAGTTCTAATTAGGCTCTGGTTGAAGTTTTGATTGTGCAGTGATCAGCAAGTTATCCATAGTTGTAGCTCTCTAGTTGTGTGTGAGGGACAAGTGTGAATTCATATTGTGAAGACTAAAGGGAAGAGCCTTAAAACTATCATTATTAAGGCTATCATGGAATGCTAACGAAAGTGTGTGGGAACCTGGATTTGTCAGAGGAGAACAACAACGTCAAGACAATAGTTGTAATCTCTTCTTGATTTAATATATATTCAACTTTCAATTGATTTCCTACATAATATGTCATCTCACATGTTTATGGCTTAATGTTTCTTGACCCATTAAGTAGGTTGAATACAATTTGTCTATTATCACGGTTGTTGTTTGCTATTGTTTACTTGTTTCAGGTGCTCGAAGAAAGAAACGAGAGATAACTGGAGTGAGAAAGCAAGGTCATTACCAAATAAGATAAGCATACTAAAAGTTAGGCCCTCTTAATTGGTTATAACCTAAGGAAATATTCCATAGAATATCTTGCTTGTGACTAGACCTGCTCTTGGGCTAGAGGAATTGTGTTTCCGCACTTAGAATTTTACTTCACCACAGCCAAGATGATGACCCCCCAATTGTTAATCAATCTGAATACAGGGCTATGATTGGAAATTTACTTTATATTATAAGTACTAGACTAGATATTATGCATGAATTTGCCATAGTCGGATGATTCCAAGCAAATGTTAAAGAGACAGATCTCAAAGCTTTCAAAAGAGTATTCAAGTATTTGCAAGGCACTCAAAATCTTGGAATATGGTATCCTAAGAACACAAATTTTTCACTTCAAGCCTATACTAATTTAGATTGGGAAGGTAGCATTAACGATCACAAAATTACTAGTGGAGGAGCCTTATTTGTTGAAAATAGCAACAAGAAATGCTAAATATAGAAGTGATAAATTTAGAACTGCTATAAATAGCATTTTGGGATACCTTCCTATTTTAGTTAGTCCCTTAACTAAAATAGACAAGTAAAATTCGAATTTTATCTTAGCAGCTATTTGTAAAATAATTAATTAATTCATCTTGAGTTAATTAGTTATAGAAAATCAAACATGAAGTCTATGTGGGGACATGCAACAGTTATCCCATTAATTGAGGAATTTATCCATCAATTAAAGAGATAAGGATGGGTTGTAATTAGTTGGCTGAGTTAACTGAGTCAAGTCCAGTTAGATTAGTTCAAATAGTTTGTTGAACTAGTTGTGAGTTCAGTTAGTTAATGCATGCATGCATGTAACTGCTGCACTTCAGATAACTAAATATTCTCTCATAAATAACTCATGCATGTCAGTTCAGTCAGAGACCCAGTTGAGATTAGATGGAGGGACAATGTACTATCGATTGTAGGAATATTCCATTGTGAATATCTCTTGCATGCAGAAGGAGTTCATTCCTTGGACGTTGCGCAGTTACTTCTTCAGTTTAGTGAGTGTGATGAGACCAATTCACACAAGTGGTATCACTTGACCCCAAGGAAAATTGCACAAGGAAATAGGAGGCTTGGAGCAGTGAGGGAAGGAATATCTAGTGGCTATTCAGTTTGTGAGCTGTATTGTTTGATTGGAGAGAGAGCAAGATAGATTGTGAGTTGAGTCTTTTTGTAATCTGAACATATTTCCACTTGTATTATAATATAGAGATTAGGGTTTTAGGCTAAGGATTTCCCAGGGTTATTCTTCTATGTTCATGTGTGATTGATTTCTCTTCATTAGTTGTATGTGTTCTATTTGATCTTGCTCATATTCGATTGAGCTTTCGCAAAGTTTGTTGCAGAAGTAGATATTGTATTTTGCTTTAGTATATTGCATAATATGTTGATCTACAGTGGGAATTTCTACATGGTATCAGAGCAAAGGTGACCAAATCGAAGAATAGTATAGAAGAAGGGATAAGTTTGAAGTTTGAGGTTCCTAAATATAGAAATTGAGTTCTTATCACATTTCAATTTCACCAATAGCGTTCAACGGTTTAAGACTCAAGTATGCCCTTGATGGTAGCTCGAATTATATAGCCTGGAAGGATTGCATGGAAGTAGTATTAGAGGATAACGGTCTAAAGGACTTCATTAATCAAGAAGTCCCCAAGCCCACAACAGCTAATGCTATAGAATTGGTGGAATGGAAGAAATGTGTGGCTAGAGCAAGCATAATCCTTCTGGAGGGAGTTCGAGACCACATAGTCTCGAGTCTCCATGGGAAGGAGACACTGTTTTCGATGTGGAAAAAATTGAAATATCTATATCAGAATAGCAGCGATCAAAGGAAGCTGGCGCTGAAAGACGAGCTTCGGAAAATCAAGTGTGAAAAGGGTGACACAATCTCTACATATTTGAACAAGCTCACCACCTGTAGAGATAAGGTTGGAAGTGCAGGGATCATGACAGCCGATGATGACTTGGTGAGTCTTGCACTCCTTGGTCTTCCTAAGAGCTGGCATAGCTACCAAGACTTGGTTAATGGAAGAGAAAAATTGCCAGATTGGGAACGACTTTGGTTGGATCTGATGTAGGAGGGAATAAGAAGAAGCACTAGAGATGGATCCTCATCAAAGTAAGATGATGAGGAAAATCTAGCATTAGCGAGTAAGGCAAGGAAAGGGAAAGGGAAGGCGTCCCATCCTAAATCCGGTTCTTTCCATGGTGGGAATAAGTTTGACAAATCGAAAGTGTGATGCTTTCATTGTCATGAAGTGGGCCATTATGCTACATATTGTCCATAGAAGAAATCCAAGAAGGGATCCTCGAAGGGATCTGATGGTGAGGCACTGGCCTCACAGTTTGAGTTGGATTTCTCTCTTATCACATGCATTGTTTCATCCATGGTGGGATGTGTATGGATACCTCAACGGTGGAGCTTCATTCCACATGTTAGGTGACAAGAATGTTTTCAGTACCTTGGAGGAGAAGAACCTCCAGATGCAGATTGAGATGGTGATGATGGAAAGTACCGTGTTTTAGGTGAAGGTATGATTGTGTTTCAGAGGGAGCATGGAGCTCCCCTCACCTTGACTGATGTAAATTATGTACCAGGTCCGAAGAAGAATCTTGTGCCCATTTCTATGCTAGAAGATAAAGGCTATGATGTAGTCTTTAGTAAAGGAAAGGTATTCCTAAGGCATATCGGCATTGGACAGACTAAGCGAATCAGGATTCGAGTAAAGATTCATTGTACTGCATTGAGTTCCAAAGCTGAGATGGTGCAGAGCCAAGATGTTGGCAAGCTATGGCATAGAAGATTGGACCACTTGCGCCATGGAGCCTTGAAGATCATGCAATAAATTTCTACCAGACTTCCCAAGGAAAAACTAGCGTAGATGAATACATGCAAAGGTTGTACCTTGGGTAATTATGTGAAATCTTCCTTTCCAGATCGAGATAGTAGAGATGGAGCAATCTTGGAGTGAGTTCAATGAGATGTTTGTGGACCTTTCTATACAACCTCCATTGCTAAAAAAAGGTACTATGTTATTTTTATTGATGATTTTTCTCGTAGATGCTAGATCTAATTTATGCGAAAGAAGGATCAAACCTTCTTGAGGTTTTGTGGGTTTAAAGCCTTGGCAGAGAAAGAATCTGGAAAGAAAATAAAAGCCTTTCGTAGCAACAATGGTGGAGAGTATCTCCCCCAATAGTTTAAGAACTTCTATCCTACAGAAGGAATTAAATGGGAGTTGATGGCACCCCATAACCCACCGCAGAATGGGGTGGCTAAAAGGAAGAACAAATCGATTGTGGGAGCAGCTCGAGTGATGTTGCATGACCAAAGCCTACCACTACATTTGTGGGCTGAGGCATGCAATACAACAGTATAATTGCAGAACAAAAGCTCGCACCATATACTGGGAATGAAGACACCTATGGAGACATTTTGTGGGAAGCGACTAGATGTGAGTCACTTCCAAATCTTTGGATCATTAGTTCACTACCATGTGACCAAAGATGCTTGGAAGAAGCTAGATCCAATAGCTGAGTTGGGAATACTTATGGGGTACATGAATACACCCCACAACTATCAGGTGTACCTGCCTACTAGTCAGAGGACAGTGGTATGCAGGGATTTGAAGGTCGACAAGCAGAAAGCCATGTGAGTATCACTTGAGAGGGAGCTCAAGTTTCATGCAGATGATGAAATTTTAGTTCCTAAGTAGGAGGAGCCTCAGATTTATGTGGAGAAGCTGCATGTAGAGGATCTGGAAGTGGAGACATCCACTCATGCTGAGACTTCTAGAGATGGGTGGAAACGCTCAAGGGAAGTTGATAGATTGATGCCGGATATGTGGGAGAATGTGGGACAACCATATTCTCAATGCAGATAGAGGAAGTTGCCCGAGCGGTACACTAGGTACATAGCCTTGGTTGGGGAGTGTGTAGATGTTGAACCTTCTTCATTCGAGGAGGTAGTGCAACAACTAGTCTGGGTTAATGCAATGGTAGAAGAGTATGACTTTATCATCTGGAACAGTGTGTGGGATGTTGTCCCAAGACCTCAGGACAAGTCAATGGTTAGTTCCAGATGGCTTTACAAGGTAAAGTAGGCAGCTGATGTCAGTGTTGAGAAACATAAGGCAAGGTTTGTTGCCCGTGGTTTCTCACAGGTCGAGGGGATTGACTACGATGAGACCTTTGCTCCAGTAGCAAGGTACTCATCTATCAGATCAATGTTGGCACCATCATCTCAGATGGGTTGGAAAATCCATCAGATGGACATGAAGATAGCATTCCTCAATGGGAAGATTGAGGAGGAGGTGTACATTGAGCAGCTAGAAGGTTTCAAGACCTTCGATCGTGAGTCACATGTGTGCTGACTTAAGAGGGCTTTGAATGGGCTGAAGCAACCACCCCGTGCTTGGTACACTAGGATCGACAACTATTTCATTGGGTAAGCTATTGATCATTGTTCTTTATGTCGATGATTTGATTTTGACAGGTGATGATCAGTTGATCCAATATTGCAAGGAGGACCTTGCAATAGAGTTTGAAATGAAAGACATGGGTCTTATGCACTACTTTCTAGGCATGGAGGTATGGTAGAAAGATGGTGAAGTATTTGTGTCTCAAGGCAAGTATGCCAATGAGATACTCAGGTGCTTTCACATGGAGAAGTGCAAGCCCATGCAGACTCCTCTAGCTGGGAACTAGAGGAAGGAGGATGCTACTTCAGGTGAGGTAGTAGCTACTACTATTTATCGACAGCATGTGGGTTCACTTATGTATCTGGTGTACACACGACCAAACTTATGCTTTGTAGTGAACTAGCTGAGTCAAGCTATGGTTCAGCCTACCAAGCTATTTTGGAAGGTAGCAAGGCATGTGCTGTAATACCTCAGAGGCTCATCTCAATATGGATTGTGGTACATACAGATAGAGGAAGTGAAGCCTGGTGAGCTCCAGTATTGCAGCAATAATGCTGCAACTCTTGGGGCTTCCTTCTTTTCTTTTATCAACCCGATAGTTCGTAACAAACTTGGAAGTGATGGTGATGTTTGCACAAGTACTAGCTCTTACTGCCGGCTGTCACTTGATCAGCTATCGCAAGTTTGCTAGGAGCTTAAGCCAACTTCTATGAGTTCTTAGAAGAAGCTTTTACTGTGATGGAAGAAAGCTAACTCTATAGCGGCTACTCTACTTGCAGAAAGAGAAGGAAAACTGAAATGAAACGCAAACGCTAGCAAACCCTAATTTTGCAAGAAAAAAGATAAAAACTACTAAAATGGGTGCCATTGACTACTGGAAAGGTAGATTGCATTTATTCAATCTACTTCTGAAGAGACATGAGAAGAAATCATCTTTTTATACTTTTGAGTATTTTTATGTGGAATTATTATGCTTGTGATTTGACTGGTTGTGACTGTGCAGAGGTTCGGTGGTAAAGGAAGATGGATTTGGCTTTTGCAGATGGTGAGTGAGGTGTGGAGAGGTCCTAAGAAGCCCTTATAACCCTTCTAGAGACTTCCATTTTGATCAGACTTCGAAAAATCACTCGCATGAACTTCTATAGGAGACCGTAGGGGATCTACAAGATGTTCTACAAGAGGAGGTCGAAAGTAGTTTTTGGAGGTTTGAAGGTGGAAAAATGATGGGAAAAGGGAAATGAAGGCTGGATGAAGGTGTTGATGGGTATAGGACTCTGTCAATGAAGATCAGGAATGAAGGAGATGGTTGGATTTGTTCAAAAGGGCAAGAAAGCAACTTTACGGAAAAATGTAGGAATTAGGGCAAATTGGCGAAGTATGGTGAAAGAATGGGGAAAAATTTGAGAGATGAAATGGTACAGGTGGTGTTATGGATGAATGATAAGCTGGAATGTTCTACAAGAGAGCTGCACACTTACTTCTCAAAACCGACCAAAGAAAGAACCGAAAAACAAAGTTTTGTCTTATCTTAACCTAATTCTGACCTAAAACCAGAAAAATGTTGAACATAAATTTATGAGTAGAAAATTATGCGAGAAATCCATGGTAAATGAACATGAAAGGATCTAAGCATGTGAATCTAATCTAATATCAACTTCTCTAACTCGAAATATCACACTAGCAATTGCATTGGAAGAGCAAAGACTGTGTTTTTGGTGGCAGCAATAGTGCCTTGACCTCAAATCATGATCCCAAGGAGGGAGAAAGGAGGTCAAGACCTGTTGGTAGCCTTTTTGGATATTTTTCTATTACTGCAGCAAACTACTTAAGCAACTTGAAGCAAGAACAACTATTCTAACCATCAAAAGCAACCTAATTTAACAAAGAAAGATTTAACCTAAACAACAGAAATTATCTTATGAATGCAAGCAAAAGCATATAAATACACATAGGAGGTGTTGGGAACTTGGTTTTGGCCCTAACCCAAGAGATTCAGCCCTCTAGAAAAGATCAGTGCTGGTTCAAGACTGGATTCATCTTCATTGATAAAAAAATAGCAGTTACATCACAAAATTGTCTTCAAAAAGAGCTCGAAAATGAGCTGAATACAAGGCTGTACAACAATGCGAAAATATACTATGAAATGGCTAACCTACTGAGGCTTGAAGCATTCTTATTTATACAAGTGGGGACTCCCAACAATCCTCCTAAACTTAAGGAACTTGGTTGCCTGGAACTTAAGATAACAACAACCCTACTTGACTTGCTTGGCTGCCCCTTGGAATCATCAATGTGGGCCCTTGCACTCCAAGTTGTTGGTGAAGAATTTGAGGAAGGGGTCATTTAATGAAGGGGACATCCCTCCTATAAGTCCTCATCCCTATTTCCTCAAGTTTGGTTGTTATTTTTCTCCTAAATTCCTGGTCCTTGTCCAAAATTGTCCAAAAAATATGCAATAAACACTCATTAGACCACATGGAAAAGTGACCATCCGCATTCACTCTATTGACATAAATATATTCAAAAACATACATAAAACTATTGAGAATGGTAGATTAAATGAAAATAATAGGCATAATGAGCCCATATAGTTACCCATTTCTGGGGCTCATCAAAGCTCCAGGGCTTCATAGATGCGGATTGGGTAGGGAGTCCATCAGACTAGAAGAACACTTCTAGAGGAATCTTCAACCTTCGTTTAGCTGTAGTTTCCTCGTACAGTAGGAAACAAAGATCAGTTACACTTACCTCAGTAGACGCTGAATACATGGCTACTAGTCAGGCTGCATGTGAGGACATTTGAATGTGGAAGATTCTAGTGGGATTGTTTGGTCAGAGGATGGATCCAAGCGTGATCTACTACGATAATCAGAGTTGTATCAAACTCTTTGAGAATCCAGTTTTTCATGATAGGTGCAAGCACATTGATATCCGGTATCACCATCTTCAAGATTGTGTGGTCAAGAGGATCATGTTGTTGCTGTATGTTTCGATTGAGGAACAAGATGCAGATATTTTGATGAAGGCATTGTCAAAATGCAAGTTCAAGTTCCACAGAGACAGGATTGGGATTACTGATAATCCCTTTCTTATTGAGAGGGAGTGTTGAAAATAGCAACAAGAAATGATAAATATAGAAGTCTTAAATTTAGCACTGCCATAAATAACATTTCGGGATACCTTCCTATTTTAGTTAGTCCCTAAACTAAAATAGAGAAGTAAAATTCAAATTTGATCTTAGCAGTTGTTTGTAAAATAATTAATTAATTCATCTTGATTTAATTAGTTGTAGAAAATCAAACATGAATTCTATGTGGGGACGTGCAACAATTATCCCATTGATTGAGGAATTTATCCATCAATTAAAGATATAAGGATGAGTTGTAATATTGAGTTGTAATTAGTTGGCTGAGTTAACTAAGTCAAGTCCAGATAGATTAGTTCAAATAGTTTGTTGAACTAATTATGAGTTCAATTAGTTAATGCATGCATGCATGTAACTGTTGCACTTCAGATAACTGAATATTCTCTCATAAATAACTCATGCATGTCAGTTCAGTCAGAGACCCAGTTGAGATCAGATGGAGGGACAATGTACTATTAGTTGTAGGAATATTCCATTGTGAATATCTCTTGCATGCAGAAGGAATTCATTCCTTGGATGTTGCGCAGTTACTTCTTCAGTTTAGTGAGTGTGATGAGGCCAATTCACACAGATGGCATCATTGGACCCCAAGGAAAACTACGCAAGGAAATAGGAGGCTTGGAGGGCTAAGGGAAGGCATATCTAGTGTCTATTCAGTCTGTGAGCTATATTGTTTGATTGTAGAGAGAGCAGGATAGCTTGTGAGCTGATTCTTTTTGTAATCTGAACATATTTCCACTTGTATGATAATACAGAGATTGGGGTTTTAGGTTGAGGCTTTCCCCGGGTTATTCCTCTGTGTTCATGTGTAATTGATTTCTCTTCATCAGTTGTATGTGTTCTATTTGATCTTGCTCATATTCATTAAGCTTCCGTAAAGTTTTTTGTAGAAGTAGATCTTGTATTTTGCTTTAGTATATTGTATAATCTATTGATCTACAGTGGGAATTTCTACATTATTCTTGGGAAATGTTTATTCTCTTGGTTTAGTAAAAAACATAGTTCTATAGCCTTACCAACTGTTGAAGCAGAGTATGTTGTAGCTGCATCTTGTTGTACTCAAATACTTTGGATGATTCAAACACTGCAAGATATCCAAGTCACATGTCTTCAACCTATGCCTATTATTTATGACAACAAAAGTACCATTGGTATATCTAAAAACCCAGTTATGCACTAAAAAACTATAGAAATTAATGTGTAGATTCAATACTTGTCATGTAATTTACTAAATCACAAGACTTGAAGCTACTCTACTAATATGTGGAAGTGAATTCACCATATAGAACAAGAATCATAGACATGAAAAATGAATCATCACACATGCATAGAGATTTATCTAGGGGAAAGCAACTGCTGAAAACCCCTTACTATCTATATTGCATTAATAAGAGTATAGAGATGAAATACATATGATTTCTCAAGCCTAAGCACACACTGTATGTGTATAGTTTATCCCTCTACCTTCCTAATTGACTATGGCCAACACTTAGCCAATTTTCAAGCCCTCAAATATCCTATTTCCTTGCGCTATTCCCTTGGGAAATTGCCCCTATTTTTTAGGAATTTCACACCATGGAATTGTGAAATTGCCTTAGGTCCTTCCTATGACTGCATGCACCACCTGTACTCATTAGAATATGCTACAACTGATAGTACACTACCTTGGAATCTCCATCTCAAATGGGTAACATGAATTCTCTGTATGAAACAATTATTATGAGTTGATTGATCAGTTAATTGGTTGATCATTGAGTGTGTTTGAAGTTCCACTTCCACAACTTGACCTCCACTAGTTCTTCTGACAGTTAGAACTAGTTAAACTGACAATAACTCGAATTAACTGAAATAGATTGCTACAAACTAGCAATCAATCATGTATAACTGAACTCAAGCTTCCCCAATTTGAATTAACTGAGTTAGACTCATATTTTTTAGGAATAAACTCAAGTAAATTGAACTTCAACTCATTAAATCAAATTAAGTGTTATTAACTGATTGACAAGTGCTATGTCGCCTCATTAACTCCTCCATGTTGTTTGCTGATGTTGAAATTTAAACTTTCTCAATTTTAATTAAGGAAAAAATCAAAATTGAGACTTTGTTGTTGCATTTTCAACACTCCCTCTCATCAAGAAAGGGATTATCAACCACCCCTATCCTGCACTTGTGTAATATACTACATGCAACAACTCTCACTATTGCTACCGCTACTACAACATCTGCAACTTGGAAGCATAACAAAAAAACAAATTGAATCAACTATGTTTGTAACTCTCTACTGGGAAACTTGTGTTGTTGCTGACTCTGCTACAGAGCCTCCTACTTTGCTATCAAAACTCCTCTGCACTCCTTAGTATCTGGCTGACATTGATCCTCCTGCTACTAAATAATGTGGGCTACCGTAGCAAGGTAATTATCCATGAGGAAAATTTCTCAATGGACCTTACCCAAAATTCTGCAACTCTTGGACTAAGCAACTACATTTCTCCACCTCACTCATGGAGGTATAGCTGCATGTGCTCCCTCTACCTACTTGGATCGAATTGTTCCTTTACTAGAGGTATTTTATTTAGTGGATGTCTCCACACTTCCTCCTTTTTTCCTTTCCATTTGTGGCTACTCCACAACTTCCCGAGGGTTCTATTGAGGCTGCATGTTGAGAGGTCTAACATACTCCCTCTCAACCACCATATCTCTAGTATATTCCTTGATGTTATATGGAATTTGTACCTATGAATAAATACATCTTCCCTAAGTGGGTAGTTACACTTAGAACAACAAAAAGAAAGTGGTTTAACCTATTCCTATAATAGATAGATGAGATGAAGGAACTTACTCGTGATCTTTCACTTCCTTGATCTCCTTTGAATTGCCCCTGTCGCTCCCACTCAATTGGTACATGCCAATAGAAACAGAAGATGAAAATGATCAAATTACATGATCTATATACTATAAACCAATGGAATTGAAAACATTGAAACATATATGCATCATAGATATGAACAAGAATATGGGAAAAGGAATAAAACAACTTTCTTGATGTAAAGGAAGAGTTACACCCATAGCGGTTCGATCTTGTGTCACTCATCCAACTTCAGTCCAAACCCTCATCACACCAAAAGCACGTCAATCCAGCAACATAACATTACTTGACATGAACTCAAATCTCAAACCAACAATCTTTCTCTACAATATTCAAATTCCAACCCTGTGATAACTATGATGAGTGGTCAATTTATAGGGAAATGGAGGTGGTTATGTCATAAATTAGGCATCGAATGGATTTTAAAAATTGGAGTTAGTTTCCATGGAGAAAGGGATGAGAGGATAGAGGGTTAATTGATGCATAGCCTATCCAAAGTTGACCTCATAGGATGAGATAAGAGCTGGGCATCCTTCTAGAATGCTCTAAATTCAAGGAATATTCCTAGAATCCAATGCCAATTTCACTCATTCTCTCCTATCACAGGTCAAAGAGGGCCTAAGCGCACTACAGTGTAGGCCTAAATAGGCCTACCTGCTCTGTAGTGTAGTTATCCCTGACCAAGGCTGAGCTGGTGTCCCAAGGAGGCATTTCATCCAGGTTTCAAGCTAGGAAACTATCATGGATGGAAGCATTCAATTTGATGACTTGTCTAGGGCATGTAACAACTGAATTAGGGTTTGATGAGCCCTAATTGTACTCATTTTAATGTTGGGAGTGATGTGCCCAAATAGACCTGTAACAATTTCCCCATAAAGCATGAAGTCAAAAATGATGATGTCGAGTGATATGCTTCACGATGTGATGAGGAGGATTTGAAGCAGATGGTGACCTGCATCGAATACAATACATAATATCATGATATATTTGAATTTTTAACGAATTGCTAAGGGAAGGCATACCCATTCTCATCATATAAACTTTTCATTACATGTACATAAATCATATAGTCGTCTATAGATATAGATCCATGATAGGATGACCATATGTGTAAAGCCATCGTATAGATGATTTAGTACTCTCCTTAAATCATAGCCCAGATGGATGAAACTAGATCCGGGGTCTTCTATATCATCCAATCGTTCGCTCAAGTATGAGTCTAACCATGTGAAAATATGATCTGAAGTCAAACATGGGAAGACACCGTTCGATTACCAGCCAATGATGTAAGTTGTTAACATACATGAGAGAGATCACCAATAATGATAATGATTCTCAAGGTACTATAGTACATTCTACATGGTGTGAATAGATGTTTTGATGTCGAACACAATACAAAGTTTTTCGGTCGAAGGCCAGTGATGTTAACCTGTCGCTGGAAGGGAGAAACTTACCATTGATGTATGCAAGCCTCAAGGTACTGGAAGGGTGTTTCTAAGTCAACTTCCTAGATAATGTGCTGATGTCAACAAGAAGTGACTCATCATAGGAGGGCCTTGATATATCCCCCATCAACGACATGAAACGAGTGTAATGATTTGGAAGACAGAATGTGATTGACGACACAATGTTCAAGAATGGCGGTCATGAAAATGAAGGTTTATGAGTATTACAAAGGGTGAAGTTTACTGAGTGACTTCTCTTGAACATGTCAGTGACACTAAATGAATTGGCAACATTGACCCAAAACCAAAGTGATGGATGGTATGATAGACCATAGGTATGATAACCATCAAGCAGATAACCCAACCCAAATAGTCACAGTGATGAAGTGAAAGTGTCCTGTTCAAGAGCGACTTGCTACCATGAAGTGATTTATCCATTTTCCCATTTTCCCAAATCTTTTTTGACCCATACCTCTTTATTTTTTTAAACAAGCTTGAGGAGTATAACATATGCTTGTAGTATAATTCAAACCTTCAGGTGAATCCATCACTATGTGATGTTTTAACAAGCCTAGCGAAGGTGAAACTTGGTCTTGTCATGATGGATAAGTTTGTCACTATTTGATGTTTTAACGAGTTTAACGACAATGATAACTCAATCCTTTTCATGTTTAGAGAGTTTGAAAAGGGACAAAAAGAAAACTCCACTAGTTCTTTTTCATAAATTTATCTCTCAAGTCCGAAAAAGCATAAGATAATACAAGAGAGAACCTATTGACCATGTTCAATCAACGTATTCCTTCTTCATAAGTAATCTATCTCAATCCGGAAAAGGGTTAAACTTATACTGAGTAGATGTCATTTGCAATCCATTTATGAGCTGAAAAGGACAAGAGCTCGACAATATTTTCATATTTGGAGAGTCTAAAAAGAGCTTAATGAGGACTCCACTTAGAGGAGTGAGTGGTGTCTAGGATAGCAATTGGTTTTGGTGATGTTGGAACTTCTCAAAACATGTTGATCTATGTGAAGAGGTTGGCTAATAAGACCACTCATTGCAACTGTTCCTCAAAAAGGGTAAAACAACTAAGTAAAAGCATATGATTGGACAAGCAGACAGTGACAATGGAAGGAGAAAAACCAAGGCTCATATGACAGAAGAGGCTGATAGAATGGCAATCATTAGGGTTAAAATGGAGATGGGTTCATTTTTACACAAGATTGAATCATAGGGAACTATGCTTAGGTTCAGTTTCATGTTTACACAAGCTTGAAATGAAAAACTATGCTTGAGAGTGGTTTACATGCCCCAAACATGATGACTCGATTCTAGGTGCATGCCCCCCAAGGTTAATTACATTCACCTAAGTAGACTACTCGTGGCTATCAGGTGGATGGAATGAAGGTTCATTTACGAGATCAAGTGAAAGACTCAACTGGGATTTTACGAGATCTAATCAAAGACTCAAATTTGAACTTTGCTCTAGGGGACCTTGTTTCATTTTTTAATGAGCTTGACACAAGACATGGACCTTTTCTCAGATTAGTCATTTCATTTTTTAACAAGCTTGACACAAGACAAGGAACTATGCTCTGGGACCTATTTCATTTTTTTTAATGAGGTTGACACAGTAAAAGAATTATCCTCATATTCCTTATTTAATTTTTTTAATGATCTTGACACAAGACAAGGAACTATGCTCATGGACTTGTTTCATTTTTTAATGAGGTTGACACAGTAAAATAACTATCCTCATATTCCTTGTTTCATTTTTTAACTAGCTTTACACAAGAAAAGGAACTATGTTTATATTCCTTGATCACAACCCATAAGAGGTCATGACTTCCAAGAGGTTCTCATCGATGGGAGAACAATACTATCAAAGGGATACGTAGCAAGGAATCCATTAGAGAGATCACATTCTAATGCTCCTAGTAAATAATGCACAACATCATGGAATTGATCATTAGTGGATGTAGGCATGGAACAGGTTGCCACATAACTGACCCATGGCGGGGAAGATACCATTGGGACAAGAGGATCATTTAGGGAAGATGGTTGACTGGATGCCATATTTGGACCGGGAAATGAAAGCTGGTCAACAGTGACAATTCTGTGTTCACACGAGAAATCCATCCCTTGAAAGAGTGTTGAAACAATATCTCCCATTTCATAAACATAGTTGTGCCCAAGAAGTAAATTGTAATCTAAAGGTCCTGGGACTACCATCACATTGAGATAAACAATTTTTCTTTCCAAAGTAATTGGAAACTAAGGAAGGATCCCTAATGGTTGACTGGTTCCTCTGTTAAAAGGAAACAAATTTTGGGTAGCAGGCACAAGTGGCGGTGAACCGAGTGCTTGCAAAGCAGTGGACAAAAGGATACTCACAGATGCACCTTCATCTATAATAGTTTCAGATACAATCATATTATAAACTTGTACTATGATCTGGAATGACACATAAGGAGGAAGATGGCATCCTTCCAGTTGATTCCAATCAAAGGAAGTGACCAGAAAACTTGGAGGGGGTACTGTAAGAATGGGAGAATTACCCCCTTGAGTTACCAGAACAAGAGGATTTTCCTCCTGTCTTGATGGAATAAATGGGTTTCCTCCAAGCTCATTAGAATTTAAAGAAATGAAAAGAACCTGAGTGGTATCATACTCACTCTCTACGGGAAAGGTACGATTAATTGAAGGTGAAATCGAGTCAACTATTTCCTGGACTTGTGATTGGTCAGGTATAGACTCATGGGATTTACATTCAGAGAGAGTGGGTTTGATTGATGGTTGATTTGGGTCAGCCACTTCATCAACTAGTGACAGATTAAGGGAGAGTCTCCCGTAACCAGATGAAATTTGTTGTGGAGAAGCAGGATGGTTATCCAACACTTTTTGGGCTTCATACAGATAGGTACAAAGGTGAATGGGGTGATTCCCTTCACATAAACCACAACGAAACTTAACTTTACCCTTCTTTTCATGAAATTTACTACCACTAGTTGATGGTGTGTCACCAACATGATCTCCAGAAGTTGATGACACAGGATGATGTGAATGAGAAGACCATTTTTCTAAGATCTGAGGAATATCAGAACAATTTTGAAGAAGATGGTCTCCCGCATAAAGTTTGCAAGGTTATCGAAGTTTGTGAGGCTTATCAGATGATTTCTCATCAGAAGTTGCATTCGAAGCAATGGTTGGTTGGTTGCCCCTACTGAATTTTATTCTTCTTCTTCTTCCCTTTCTTCTTCTTTTTATCCACCTGGTTACTAGTGTGAATACTTTCACCAGGCAAAGAGGAAGAAGGGGAGGAAGAAACAACTGATGAAGAAGGTAAAGGGTCAACTTTAGGATCAATTGGAGGTTAATTTTCTCCAGTTGTAGGAATATTCAGTTGTGGGGCCAAGGAGGTTGAGAACAACCATACTAGCAAGCCAATGGTAAGTCTCGAAAGGGACAATGTAGCCATATAAGGAGCACTAGTATTTCTAAAAGGAGGAAAAGGACTAGGATTCCCATCAAAAGGAATTCCTTGATCGGTGGACTCGAGAGTTGTTTCCATATGTATCAACCTAAGATCAACTAAGGAGTGTCATAGAGGATGTTATCCACGATCAATTAATTTTATTTTAATCAAAATAACATAACAAAACAAAATAGGGATAATCTAGGCAAAAGAATTACCAAGTAATTGTGAAATGCAATATACTACCTCAGTAAACCAAGGACTTAACATATGTGCAGGCAATCTCCCAGGATGTTGTTTTTGATGTATCACAGTATACAAGGTCATTGACTTAGTTACCTATGGATGGATAGAAACCTAATGTAGTCCTCCAAAATATACCCAAAAGTACGTGGAGGCCCAATCCGTGTTAGTGTTGTCTAATGCAAAACCGCACATTGAGAGCATTCCTTTATACTTTTTGTACTATAATACCACCCTATATACCTGAAAGTACATGGATGAGCTATGATATACTTACATACGTGGAATGAGGTATCACACTCAGACTGTATCACAGACCATTAACGACAACTGCTATGTTTAATGACACCGGAACACATCTCTAGCCTAGACCTCTAAATGTTATGCATTAAGTTACAATATTCCATTATGCTAATTGAGATAAATTTTAGTTGATCTTGTTTAAAAGTTTGCCTTTCAAGGTTCACCACATGATGTATGTTTGCAATTCCTATAATGCAACTAACATGAGAAACATTCTTTCATTCAATTAACAATGAAAACCGTAGCTAGTAAGGGATAGAGCAGTGAAATCTTTGACAATGAGAAAAGAGCACACCTAATGCAATTTCCCTAGATATTCCTATCAAGCGTTCACAAACTACAATATGCACAATGAAAGTTTTCATTTTCAGTCCCTTTAGTCTTTAGATGAACAAAAAGGAACTAGATGCACAAACGATCAATTAATGATTTTCACAAGAAACGAAGACTTTACGATAGTTTCTTTTTAAGAAAAGTAAAGACTAAACAATGTAAGCTAAATTTGACAATGAATTGATAATGATAAAGAAATATCTTAAGAAACACTAAACAATCAAGATCAAAGTAGGACTAGGAGAGGAAATGCAAATTGATTTCAGAGGCATAAAAAACTTTGATCTTTCAGCAAACAACATCAGAAGCAACTTTGGAAAAATCAAGCAAAAGATGGACATTTTAGCTTAAGAGGGACTAGGGCAAGTTTGAGTGGGAGACAATGCATTGCAGAGCACTGTCTCTAAGCCAAGGGTGCACTGCAGTGCACTGTTCCCTGACCAAGGGTGCATTGGTACCAGCACATTCCTAGAATAGGCATTCTAGTGCAAATTTTGACTAGAAAAGCTTCAAAATGACTAAAAAGAGATCAATGAAGTCAAGTAAAGTCTACTAGGATGTAATAAGATGAGGATAAACTACTAGATTATATGGAATTTTTACCTATGGATAAATACATCTTCCCTAAGTGGGTAGTTACACTTAGAACAAAAGAAAGCAATTGGTCTAACCTTTTTCTATAATAGATTGATGAGATGAAGGAACTTACTTGTGATATTTTTCTTCCTTGATCTCCTTTTAATTGCTCCCATCGCTCCCACTCGAACTGAATCCAGTCAATTTGTACTTGTCAACTGAAACAGAAGATGAAAACGATCAAAGTACATGATATATCTACTATAAACCAATGGAATCGACAACATTGAAGTATATATGCATCATAGATATGAACAAGAATATGGGAAAAGGGGGAAACACCTTTGTTGATGTAGAAGGAAGAGTTACACCCAAAGCAGTTTGATCTCGTGTCATTCATCCAGCTTCAGTCCAAACCATCGTCACACCAAAAGCACATCAATCCAGTAGCATACCATTATTTGAGCTGAACTCAAATATCAAACCAAAAATATTTCTCTGCAATCTTCAAATTCTAGCCCCTTGATCACTATGATGAGTGGTCAATTTATAGGGAAATGGAGGTGGTTATGTCATAATTTAGGCATTGAATGGGTTTCCAAAATTGGAGTTAGTTTCCATGGAGAAAGGGATGAGAGGATAGAGGGTTAATTGATGCATAGCCTATCCAAAGTTGACCTCATAGGATGAGATAAGAGCTAGGAATCCTTCTAGAATGCTCTAGAATCAATGAATATTCCCAGAATCCAATGCCAATTTTGCTCATTCTTGCCCAGCATAGGTCAAAGAGGGCCTAAGTGCACTACAGTGTAGGCTTGAATAGGCCTACCTGCTATGCAACACAGTTACCCTTGACCAAGGTTGCGCTGGTGTCCCAAGGAGGCATTTCAACAGGGTTTCAAGCTAGGAAACTTTCATGGATGGAAGCATTCAATTCAATGACTTGTCTAGGGCATGTAACAATTGAATTAGGGTTTGATGAGCCCTAATTGTATCAGTCTGAATGTCGGGAGTGATGTGCCCAAATAGACTTGTAACTCTTTCTCCTTAAGGATTTTCATGCAGATTCTACCTTAAGTTCATACAAGTTCTTGACTCAAACCTCAATTTGCTTCACTTGTCCTATGGCTATGTGTCTTAGGAATTCCTTTCCTTTGTTGAAGATCACATCGTAACCACAATATTCCAAAACTTCAATGAATGTAAGATTCTTCTTTATACCTAGAACAACCATCACATCCTTGACTCAGAGAGGGGAGACCGATTCTCTATGAAAGGTGACAGTACTAATCTCGATTGCACTGTAACTTCTATCATCTCCAAACTCAATGTTCATCTAAAGATATTTCTCTTCTAAGTCACTAAAAAATTCTTTATTCCCCGTCATGTGGAGCGAGGCACCACTGTCCAAGTACCACATGATCCCCATCACTATGCTCGTCATTCATGTGATGAGAGTGAAGTCAAGATCGAATTGTGAAGCTAAAGCTTCACCTATTGCTGCTACTGTAGGTTCATTCTTGGTTGCCTTCCTATGTGGACACTTCGTGGCCTATTTCCTGAATTCATGATAGTGAAAACACTTGATTTTGTAAAAGTATTTCTTCTTACCCTCTTGACTAGATTCTGCTTTGGATTGGGATTTCTTCCCTTTCCCTTTATTTGCCTTTCCATCCAAGGAACAATTCTCTTCATCCTCTCCCTTTAATGAAGTCCTGTCTCTGGTATTCCGCCTTATTTCCTCTTGTACCAAATCATAACACAAGCATTCCCAATTTGGTAGGTTTTCCCTCCCATTCACCAAATCTTAGTAGTTGTGCTAGCTCTTGGGAAGGCCTAGAAGTTATAGGCTCACCAAATCATCCTATGTTATAGTAACCCAAACTTTACTAAGTTCATCACAACATTGTGTGAACTTCCTTAGGTACTGTGGAATGGTCTCGTTCCTCTACATATTGATATTTCAAAGCTTTTCCTTAAGTGCGAGCTTCCTGTGGTCACTACTATTTTGGAAAAAATCTATTAGTGCTTGTCACATTGCATACAAAGTATCTTTCCCATATATATTTGAGATGATATGGTATCGTACTCCCTCCAATATGATCATCTTCACCTTGGCCACAGGCTTCTTCCATTCTTCTAGATCCTTAGCATCGAATGTTGTTGATTTTGGATTATCATTATCAATGAATTCCTTTAACCCATTATCCTCTGACACTTCCTTCATGCAGTCCTTCCATCCAAAAGAATTCAAGATTCTCTCAAGGTAATACTCAAGCCCAAGTCTATTGAAATCCATCTTCTCAGTCCTAAAGAAAACTTGAAAGACTGATCTTCAAATTTGAATCTCCTGCAAAGACAAATTTGAAATCTCTGCTCTATAGTAATTCTAGCTCCGATACCATGTAGAAATTAATGCGTAGATTCAATACTTCGTATGAAATTTACTAATCACAAGACTTGAAGCTACTTTATTGATCTGTGGAAGTTAATTCACCATCTAGAATAAGAATCATAGACATGCAAAAGGAAACATCACACACACACATTTATTTAACTAGGGGAAAGCAACTGCTCAAAACCCCTTACTAGCTATATTGCATTAACCAGAGAATAGAGATGAAATACATGTGCTTTCTCAAGCATGAGTACACACTGCAAGTGTATAGTATATCCCTTTGTTTGACTGACTAAATCTAGCCAACACTTAGCCAATTTTCAAGCCCTCCAAGCTCCTATTTCCTTGCGATTTTCTCTTAGGAAATTGACCCTCTTTTTTAGGAATTTCACACTGGAATTGCACAATTTCCTTAGGTCCTTCCTTTGACTAATTTCACCACCTATACACATACGAATATGATACAACTAATAGTACGTTGCCTTGGAATCTCCATCTCAATTGGATAACTCGAATTCTCTGCATGCAACAATTATTTTGGGTTGATTGATCACTGAGTGTGGTTGAAGTTCCACTTCCACAACTTGTCCTCCACTAGTTCTTCTGACAGTTAAAACTAGTTAAACTAATAATAACTCAAATTAATTGAAATAGATTGCTACAAATTATAAATCAATCATGAAGAATTGAACTCAAGCTTCCTCAACTCGAATTAACTAAGTTAGACTCCTATTTTTAGGAATCAACTTAAGCAAACTAAACTTCGACTCATTAACTCAAATAGAGTGTTCTTAACTAAGTGACAAGTGCTATGTCACCTTAGTTAACTCCTTCAAGTGGTTTGTTGATGTGGAAATTTGAAATTTCTCAATTTTAATTAAGGAAAAAAATCAAAATTGAGACTTTCTTACTACGTTTTCAACAAAAACTAAACACATTCCCATAAAATACCATTTTCTTAGAGAGCAAGTCTTAGAACAAAAAAGGAATTTGGAATATATTCCTTCAAAAGAACAAGTAGTTGATATTTTTACCAAACCTCTTCCCCATGATTCATTTGAATATCTTTTCCAATAGTTAGGGATGATCTCTGCCTTTTCTTTCTTCTAATTAATAAGTGTCTGATTTCAAGGGGGCTATAAAGTGTACTAATGATTTCATATGTTGATGATTTATGCCACTAGTGATGCATTTGGTAACGCTACTGTGATTAGGTTTAGTGATGAAGGATTAACACAGGTTTAGTGGGAGAAACTCTTATGCTTTTGATCAACTCATTGTTGACATTGTAGCTCCTTATTAGTAGATGGGAACTACTTATCTACTCTTGGTACATTGCAGATTATTCATGATGCCTATATATTAGTTGATATTGTGTTACTTTATGATGGGTTCATTGTTGCTCCTTGTATTACTTATTATTGATTAGATGACTGATATATTTATTGCTATCACTATGTCATGCTATTTGAGTTTCAATTTCAACTTGATTCTATCCTTTTCCCTTAATGTCAAAGGGGGAGAGAAGGAGTTGGTGTTTTGTAGGAGGTTGACATTAGGACCAAAGGGGAGATTTTGGAATTACAACTATATGTTTTCCTTGATGTCAATCTAGATAGCTATCTTTATAGTAATGTTTGAACATGAACAATACAAAAGTCACAAGAACTGTACAAGTTCACAGGATGTAGAAATTTTCAATAATTTAACACATATTCAACAGAGATTATCCTGATCATGTACTATTGCGGAAAACATACACAATACATAAGCTCCTCTACGTTGATCATCAATATAGCAGCATCAATAACAATAAAACATCAAGAGCATTCACACATTAACACAGTATGTATCCCGGGGAAAGCATCTCGCTAAAAACCCCAACTATCTGTATATTAATGATTGAGTCATGTAACATTACACAGCATAATACTTCTCACAAGTATCTCCACCTCTGTTACACACAATACAGCTCAGATCTGAATCAATCACTGGCTCAAATCTCCTTCGCTGCTTGCCTGCCTCCGCTGCTCAATACCTGCTCAAGAACTTATGATAATTCCAAGGCAACCACGTATTTACTTGGAAAAATCACGTGAGCACAAGCTACAATGTGGGCAAATACGTGGGCAAACTCATTGGCATACTCAATCCCTTGATTGTGCAAGATCTGATGCACAACTATAGTCACAACTGATAGCAATCTGATTCTCTAACACCTGTCCCTGCTGAACTGAACATGCACTGACATGCAACTGAGTTAACTGATGTATTCATTAGTTGTATTATGAGTTAATAACTTGTGAATTAATTAATAACTAATTCACCCAACTCATCTCTAGTCTATTTTCCAGTTAGACTAAATACAACCAGTTTAACAAAGCTAAACTGAACACAACTCCATCAACTGCACCTCCAGTCCACTAAACTCAAGTCACTTGAGTTCTAACTAAAGTCCTGCACGCAAATATTAGTCATCCCATAGGTAACCACGTATTTCCCTCTGGGATCTGCATGTACCACATCCGTAGCTCATCCTGAAGTGCTCCAAGAGAATAAGACAAAGTTTATAGTCTAAATATTATTATGAGCTAATAATATTTGACTGTTCTATATTTAGACTGAGCAGTCACTCCGCTGTGGTGTCACTCCGTTGTGGTCTAAAAATAGAATTCAATCTATTTTTTCCAACTTGATCAATCATCCATAAATAGCAACCTGCAATCCATAGACATGATCCATATGTCTAAAATAGACATAGTCTAAAAATATACTTGGGCCAAAAATAGCCTGCGGGCCCACTTAGTGAAGGTGACTCCTTTCCACTAAGCTCCATCATCTTGTTGCAATCTCAACAAGCATTTCTTGCTGCACACTTTTCAACATGCTTGTCTTGTTTGGCTCGTTAAAATTACCGAAAATTCATCTCTTTCGTATTATTTTACGCTTTTTCAGACTTAAGGGATTATATGATGAAAAAGAATCTTTGGAGTTTCCTTTCTGTCCCTTTCAGACTCTCTAAAATTGAAAAGGACTGAGTTATCTTTGTCGTTAAACTCGTTGAAACCCAATAGCGACAAACTTGTCCAAATGGACGAGAACGAGTTTCACTATCGCTAGGCTCATTAAAATATAGCGACAGGTTTGCCTGTAGGGCGAATTATAGAACAAGCATATGTTTTTTTTTAACAGAAACGGATAGAGAGATGTATTACCTTCTAGCCAAAATGTCATAGTTCTGATTACAATCTGCAGAGGAATATCCAGAGAGCTCTTTGTCCAGATCCGAGGTCTCTTTTTCTATGCTACTCTAGAGTTTTTTACAAGTTTTTTTCTTGGAAACCGCCTCTATTTTTCCCAAATTAAAAATGCAAACAAATTGCTTCAGTAAGAGACAATAAAACATAATCACTAGGAGGATAAGGGATATGATCCCAGCCTTCTTCTCCATCTCTGAGAATGACTCCGAGGGGGAGAAGAGCTGCTTTATTAGCTTTAGCGTCAGCCTCTTTGTTATTATCTCTCTTGACATGGTAAAATTTCAAATTCTAGAAGGAGTTTAATAGGATTCTTGTTCTGATGATCAATCTGGATAATCTTAGATCTGTTGGGGTAGAGTTGTCTATGAAAGTTTTAATGATAGTCTGCGAGTCTCCCATCACTATAGCATCCTTGATTCCGAGGGATTTAAGTTGTTAAAGTCCTTGGAAAAGAGTCAGAGCTTCAGCTTAAATGCTGGTGTTGAAGCCGACTCCCCAGGAAAATCTAAGGACAGTTTTTTCCTCCGCTTTCTTAACAACTCCACCAACACCAGATCTGCCTGGGTTTCCTTTGGCAGCCCCATCGAAGAAAAGGATAAGATGATCCTACTTTGAACATAGAGCAAAGAAATCTGAGGCGTTAAGGCGAATTTGCCAATCTTTAGGGAGAGCGGGAGGCTTGACAATTTCATTGAAGAAAAGGTCCAGGGAGACACTCCAATCTGCATCGCGATCACTCAGTCCTACCCCATCCAACTGTTCACCAACACATTCCTTAATCTGAGTTTTTATTTTAATCCAGACAGTATTATGATCTCTCTTCTGATCTCTGAAGATCCTTTGATTTCTTTCCAGCAAGGTGAACCAACAAATTAGTTTGGGGAGAATACACTAGGCGGCTTTGAGGTGAACATTTTGGGGAGAGCCTCCACGATACGACGTCTTCGAGTTCGAGAACAAGTCTGGGATATTGTTGGGAAAGGTGATGTACGCCCGCCAAGAGCCTAAGGCCGCATTACAAAGGTTGGCCATGAATTTACAGTTCAACATCAAATGCGCGACGGTTTCTGACTATTCACCACACAAGGAATAGTGAGAGGGACCATGGTAACCTCTTTTTTGGAGCCTATCATCCGTCAAAATGCACTGGTGACAGAGAAGCCAGCAAAAATAATCAACCTTTGGAAGCGAACTTTCATACCAGACTCCTTTCCATGGTTTTCGGTCTGAGGGGACATGAGGATGCGCTAAGAGCTGCCTATATCCTTGAGAGACGAAGTAGAGTCTAGACGTCGAGCCCCAACCCTGAGAGTCTGTCTTTCTGATGCTCATAGGAGCCTTACCCTTGAGGAAGTCTGTGAAAATTGCCAGATCTTTGGATAGGGACTGAGGAACCTCAAAGTTTATCCAATTGAGCCAATTTCCATTCTCCCATTTAAAAATATCCCACAGTGTGATGAGGCCCGAACTATGCATCCAGTCTTTCAACGCTGACAGGGATCTATCATCAGACAGAGGGTTGCAGCCCATGATACGATCCTCCCAAATTCTGATTTGCTTACCATTACCAGGGATCCAATTGGCGTGATCATTGATTAGGGAGAAGGATTTTGTACAGAGGCCTTTTGGGGTAAAGCCCAAAAGAAAATCCATGAGGGCTTAGGCCCAAAGTGGACAATATCATACCATTGTGGAGATATGTGGTGTCCAAAATTCTTACAAGTGGTATCGGAGGCAGGTTCGAAGTTAGCCAAGTGGATTAATCCTTACAAGTGGTATCAGAGCCATGCCCTGAACTTATCCAAGTGGATGAATCCTCGGAATGCTGAACGAAGGTGGTGGTCCCTCGTAATATCACGATAGGATCCGTGGATGAGCTCGGTTAGACAGGCAGTGTGCTCCGGCTTCTTCATGGACGTGTCCTCATCCCAACACAGTGAAGAGGAGCTGACCTGGGATAGAGCAAGCTCTCGAGGCAGGTAATGCTCTATGTAAGGCGTGCGCTTCCAATGCATTGGAGCAGAGAATCCTAGTTGATAGAGAGTGGACGGATGGATAATCGTTTGAGGGGAGGCTCGATTGTCCTTTGTTTGAGGGGATGATTGTTGGGTATACGACCAAAGTCCCACATTGACTAGAAGGGGGGAGGATCATGGGTATATAAAGATGGACAAATATCTCCATTGGTATGAGGCCTTTTGGGGTAAAGCCCAAAAGCAAATCCATGAGGGCTTAGGCCCAAAGTGGACAATATCATACCATTGTGGAGATATGTGGTGTCCAAAATTCTTACAAGTGGTATCAGAGCCAGGTTCGAAGTTAGCCAAGTGGATGAATCCTTACACAAATTTGTGCAGGACCTAAAAATGAAAAATGTGTCTCACTGTGTCAAAGGCACTTTCTAGATCTAGCTTGATAGCCATACCTTTATCTTTGCGGACCATACTGGAGTGGATTGCCTCTTGGACCAGGACAAAGTTGTCCACAATCTGTCTTCCCTTGATAAATCCTCCCTGATTCGCAGGAATGATGTTCGAAAGGATGGTTTTTAATCTGTTGGCAATGACTTTCGTGATCAGCTTGTAACCTATATTACATAGAGATATAGGGCGAAACTTGCTGAAGGAGTTGGATCCTTTCTCCTTGGGAATGAGGGCCAGAAAGGCCGAGTTGGTGCTTCCCCCAATTTTCTGGCACTCTTTGGATTTCCTTATCATTCTCCAAAGGTCTTTCTCCACTATCTGCCAACAGATTTGAATGAATCCGGCAGTGAAACCGTCAGGGCCCGAGGCCTTGTCTGGTTCCATAGCAAAGAGAGAGGCTTTTATTTCATTATTAGTGATCTCAGCATCCAGGAATTGATTATTTCTTTCGGTTATCAGGGAGGGCACCTCATTCACGATGGAAGGATCACGATCGGCAGCCTCTTCTTCACTGTAGAGATTTTTTAAGTGAGTGAAGGTAGCATTTTTTATGCTTCTGATGTCTCTATGAATGGTGGTCTCAACTTTGATTTTAGAGATGGAGTTGAAACATTTTTGGGCCTGAGTTTGCTTATGGAAGAAAGAAGTGTTTCTATCTCCCGCCTTGAGCCAGAGACTGCGGGATTTTTGTCTCCAGAACTCTTCCTCTGCCAAGCTAGCCTTAAGAAACATGCGCTGAAGGATGGCCTCCTTGTCAAGTAATTCTTTAGTGATCTCAGCGTTTTCTAATGCCAAGTGATGCGATTCAAGACGCTCCTGGATAATTTTCCTTTCCACAGCAGGATTTGGTAATGATTTTACCCAAGACTTTAGAGTGGTTTTGACTCTCCTAAGTTTCTCTTCCCAGACAAGAATGCAGAGCCTTTGATAGGGAGCTTTCAGATATCTTTTATCAGAGGCAAGAAGGATGGCTCGTTGGCCCAGTGAGAGTTGAATTTGAAAGGGGTGGGACCGTGATCCGAATGAGCCAGCAGGTCAAGTTTGATGGGGCGGTGATCGGAAACACTGCAAGGAAGGATATGCATTCTAGATTCTAGACCAAGAAGAAGAAAAGAGCTTTGAACGATAAATTTGAAGTGGCCATTAACCTGACATTTCCTGCACTTGAACGGGAGCTGCTCATAATCCAATTCTGAACGTGAGACCAGCTTCCAACCCTAATATTTACTGCCTCGGGAAATCCAACTTCTAGATCAACTTCAATGCAGATCCTTTCACAGTCAAATTTATCTTTGTTATTTGCACGATTAATGAATTTTCCCAAGGTGTTACCAATGTGCTTTAGGGATTCCCAGTTCCAACAATGCACAGGAAGAATGGGCAGCCTAACCCACACAGGAATGGCTATGGGAACGTCAACTGAAGGGTCGGAATCAGGCATCCACTTGTTGAGGTACAACCCTTGAGGGCCCATGAAACATTAGATCCTTTTCCTCTTTGTGAATTCAAACATGAAGAATCCCTTCCCTAGGAAATACAAGGTGACACCATTCTTAATCAACGGTGCCCAGTTTCTAGCAATCCAACTCTCCGTGGATTTGGGTGAGGGCCAGAGGCCTGTGAACTGGCCTACCAGAGCTCTCTCAGCCAACTAAAGGGAAACATTGATCGAACCCTCAGGTGGGAGCGAGATCTCTAGAATGTCGTCCAATCGTTTAACGAATTTCGCAGCCTCTGAAGCTTTCTTCTTCGGCAAGGATTCCAGGAGATTAAGAAAGGCTTCAACATCAGAAGCGAGAGGCAGAGGGGGCGGATCCATTGTAGAAGCAACCACAGCAGCTTTCTTGATCAAACCCCGCAAGCCATCTCAGGAACAAGCTGGGGGGCTCCAGCAAAATAGCAACGTGCAGGAAGACCACCGCAAAGGAGAGGGCCTCGCAGAGGGAAGAGCCCGTAGGAGGCCAACGACGCGAGCAGCCAAAGGGACAAGCTGAAGGTGAGGGCGCAGAAGAGCGGCAGCTAGGTCACGACTGGGGTCATAGAGACTCATCCAGGTGGCACCATAGAACAAGCATATGTTATCCTCCTCAAGCTTGACAAAAATAAAGAGGTACTGGTCGGCAATGATTGGGGAAAATTGGGAAGAAAACTTGAAGAATCTTTATTGGTAGCAAGTCGCTCTTGAACATGACACTTTCTCTCCGCATCCGAGTCAGGTTGGGTTCTTCCGTTCACTTTTCATATCACCATTGGTCTGTCACACCATCCATATTTGGGGTTAACGCTACCAATCCATCGCCAGTGTCGCTAATATGTTCAAGAGAAGTCATTCAGAGAATTCACCTGTGTCTCACCCGTTGCAATACATTCACGCTCCATTCTTTCATGACTGCCACCCTGAACCTTGTATCATCATATTGTTTTCCCTCCAAAATCATTTGCTTCGTTCCATGTCGTAGATGTGGGATTCATTAAGGCCCTCCTACAACGGGCCACTTCTTGTCGACATCAACTCATTATCCAAGAAGTCAACCTAGGAACAACCCTTTCAGTACTTTGAAGCTTGCATGCCTCAATGGAAAGTTTGTCACTTTCGGTGACAGGTTTACATTAATGGCCTTCGACAGAGAGATTTTGTATGGTGTTCGATGCCAAGTCCTTTTTCACACCGCGCGAATTGTATTGTAGTACCTTGAGGGTCATTGTCATTATTAGTGATTCCTCTCGCACTTGTTAACAACTTACATCATTGGTTGGTAATCAGGTAATGTCTTTCCATGTTCGACTCCAGAACATTTTTTCACATGGGTCGACTTGAACTCCGAGTGAAGATTGAACGCGTTTTGAAGACCCTGGATCTAGTTTCATCCATCCGGGCTGCAATATATTCAGGAATATAAAGACATCAAATGTACATCATTGCTGAATAGATGATCATCCAAATCAAAGGATGATGAGTCCGAATCATCAGTCTGCTACACAGATGATTATCTGTCCTATGTACATGAAAATGAGTTTATAAAGCTGAGCATGGGAATGCCCGCCTCATCTAGATCATGAAAAATGTTGTGAAGATAATGTATTGTATTGTATCTTATTACAGGTCACCTCCGATCTCAAAAAAACTTTGGATCCTCATGGTAAAGCATTTCACCCGACATCAAAAGATTAAGAACCTCATTCTTTAGGGGGAAAATGTTATAGACATTTTTGGGCACTGCAACGGAATCATAAATGTCCATAAACTGAGGGCTCCTAAGTCCCTAAAAGTGTTGCTTCACTGCCTAAAGGAACAAGGTCAGCTGATTACAACATCTCCCAAAAGTTCTCCACTAAAAACTACTCAGAAATGGTCAAAACTGGACCATACTGAATACCCAGTGCAGAGGGTGCGAAGCACATCACCTTCCCAGTGTAAAAGGTGCGATGCATACTGAATGGCCCCTCTGTAGGGTGCGATGGTCAGGAATGGACAAATGGCAGGGACAATTTACGAGGTGGAAGATCATGGAATCTTCCAAAAGCTTCCCCTCTGACACTTGCCTCTCTGTTCTTGACCAGGGATGAGTAAGAGATCATTAGTATCCAAGTGGAATCAAGAACTATCAGAAAGAGGACACTAATCAAGACCCCAGAAGATGATTCATCCCCCTACAATCATCTATATATGGATCCCTCATCACAGAGATCTAGAGGTTGGAATCTTGTATCTTGTAGAGAAGTGTTGTTGGTTTTCTAGTGTAACTTCATAGTGTTGGGTGATCTAAGC
>APFE030885913.1:36896-54812 GCA_000404065.3 Pinus taeda
ATTCTTGTATGTTTGATTGTATATGCATTTGTGTGGGTAATACATATCTGGTCCTATGTTATTTATGAATATAGATCTTTGTTCTTCGATAGTATTATGTTGCTTTGATTCCACAGGTGCTCTTTGAAGCTGGGCAGACAAAGAAGAGCTGGCAAAGATCTATCGGGAAGGAGAGGAATCAAGCAAGGAAGCAAGCGCAAGACTAAGGTTGGTGTCCTTTGTTCCACTCTTATCTATTTTTCATAAACGAAAGCGAAAGTAGTCTTTACTTGTTTGTTTCTAAGATAGCTACCAGTCTTAGTACAAATAGCAGCTCTGAGTGGACACTATTCCCAGTAACAAAATGGCGACTCCGCTGGGGAGCGAATAAATTGTTTGTTGGTCTATCTTTCTTTGTTTTATAAACTTACAGACGGAGCCTGAAGCCAAGCCAGCTAGCCTTTGAACTGCATTTATTATGCAAATGCAAAGTAGATCAATGCTGCTTCAGTCTATCTCCGGGTTTTGTTTATAAATTGAACAATCAATCTACAAACGTTCTAATTGCCCTAAGTGGTAGCTCTAGTAACCTCCTTAGATCAACCCATGTGGTTTGCATTTACTGAACATCACTTACTCGGCCTAAATCCCTGAACTAAACTGTAAGTTTTGAGCAAAGACTGGTTAAAAGTATCGCATTGGTAACATCGCACCCTCCCTTCAAGGCAGTCTGTATGCATCGCACTTCCCGTGCGCAGTATGTGATATGCATACTGGATTCCCTATGTGACAGGTGCGATGGTCAGGGAAGGTTAATTTTACCTTCAGAATTTGGTTTTTCTTCACTCCTTTCAGTTCTATTCAGGAGTTTTGATGTCTGTGGTTGGTATATCTCTGTGAAAACCCCCTTCTCTTCCATCATTCCACCTCTATTGTGCAAAGAACTGTAAGTTACTCTTGTGTATGATTTGAATTTGTAGTTTTTAACGTGTCGAAAATAGTTTTCATTTCGAAATCACAAAGTGTCACCCTTATCTTCACTTAATTTTGAAAAGAAATTTCTTAAGTATTGTCGCTTTGAAAATAATTCAGATTTGCGCTTAGCATTCTTCTTGTCATTTATACATTAAGAAGGCTGAAAACAAATACATGCATGTGCATTTGCATTTAGACTGCTTGGCTTGGTTTAGGATAGTGCATTTAGTGTGTGCTCTGTGCTCTCTGTTGAAAGACTCTCAATTTTCTTTCCTTAGTAGCTAGGATTTTCATTGCCAAAAGAATATTAAACAGTTGCTTATCATATTAGACTGCATTTTAGGAATTGTATACACATCACGCGGTGAACCTGAAAGGCAAATTTTTAAACAAGATCAACTATAAAATAAATTTAATTAATCTAAAAATGCTTTGGAATCTAATGCACAACATTTAGAATTCTAGGCTAGAGACGTATTCCGGCATCGTAAAACCTGGTAACTGTTGTTTCCACTGTTGGTTGGGTGATTCCTACACTCTGAGACGACAAGTGCCAGTGGGGACTTGTGCTCCCATGTACCGTCAAGTATATATTGGGAGACCATAATAGGCTATATCCTTTATCCTTAGGAAGCTGTGTGTTTCGCCCTATCGATCACAATGCATTGAACACAGCGTTCAGGAAGATTGACTGCCATAGCGTAAAAAGTATTCTGCAGTTTTGCGATTGGTTTGGTAAACCCCTCTGCCTAGATTTCCAGAGAAGTCCCTTTCATTCCTTTTCAGACTCCTTAAAAGAAAAGGCCCATCTGAGCACTTGTCACTTCAAGCTCATTAAAAATCAAAGGCGACTAGAGTCATCTATTATTTTTCTCGACTCTTAAAAATTGAAAAAACAAGTTGTGCCGAAGTGTCTAAAATTTATTTTAATCGGAATAAAATCACAAGTTCCCTCGTTGGTCTTTAGGTTGAGAAAAATGGAGTCTACCAACCAAGGATTTCCCCTTGGAGGAAATCCTAGTCCTTTCTCCTCTTGGGGAGATGTTGGTGCACCCCATATGGCCACATTGTCACTTCTAGGGTTGAAGATTGGTTTTCCCGTATGGCTCTTCTCTACCTCTGTCGTTCAGAATACCGTAATTCCTGAACAGTCAAGTTAGCACCTAGATGATACTAGAGTTACCCCCCAGCCTTTTACTTCGTCTGTTCCTCCCTCTCCTCCTTCCTCTTTGCTTGATGAAGCTGGTAAAGCTAAAGATCAAGTAACTGAGAAGAAGAAGAAGCGGAAAGAGAAAAAAGAAAATAAGAAGAAAGGACCAAAAGCGAAAGGGGGCAATCATGCGTCGTCTAGCGAAAATCCTCACACCGCACCATCTAAACCTAAATCTCCATGTGTCATTTGCAAAGGAGACCACTAACATCAAGATTGTCCTTCCATCCCTCGGATCTTAAGGGACTAGTATCCTCATTTGCACAATCCGGTGTCGTCAACCTCTGATGATCATGTTGAAAGAACACCATCAACCAGTGAAAGCGAAGTATCTAGATAGAGAAGGAATCGCAAATTTCCTTGTAAATTGTGTGAAGGTGATCACGCCATCCACTGTTGACCCTTCCTAGACGAAGCTAAAAGAGTTTTGGATGACCGTCCTGCTTCGCCGCTACGGCTCCCTCCTAGATATAGGAAACTCTTGCCGAGTCCACCACTGGTTGAAAATCTGGCTGGCACGTCATTTTGGTTAGCTGAAACATCTATCATTGAAAATGCACCCTCTGAATCCATACCAGACAAAATTCAAAAGGTCGAGGCGGCAGTTGACCCGGTCTTACCTTCAGAAGGTTCATCTTCGAATGATATCGTCACTGAAGAGAAAGAGAACGACACCGTACAAATTATTTTCGTAAAAACAAACTCCGATGAACTTGGGGGCAGTCTACCCATTCCTTTACCATAGGAAGGAAATTCATCAGAGTCGTATCCGGTCGTCTATTCGGTCCCACCTCCAAGCAACCTAGTCATTTCCTTCGATTGGAATCTACTAGGTAGACCCCGTGTACCAGCTAGCGTACCATTCAGAATCATTGTACAAGCTTACAAAATGGTCATGGTTGGTACCATCATAGATGAAGGCGCATCTATGAGTATCCTTTCCTCAACTGTTTGGAAAGTGCTTGGTTTGCCATCGCTTTTACCTGAAATGAGAAATCTGACAGGCTTTGACAAAGGAACCAATCGACCGTTAGGGATCCTTTCTAATGTGCCCATTACTTTCAGAAGGAAAATCATTCACATGAACGTGATGGTAGTCCAAGGACCCCTGGATTATAATCTACTCCTTGGACGTGACTATATTTATTGCATCGGAGCCGTCGTCTCCTCACTCTTTAGAGTAATGTGTTTTCCGCATGAAGGCAGAGTGGTCAAGCTCGTAGACCAACTGTCATTCCCCGGTTCACACATAGCAAATAGTCAAATTCCATCCCTAAATGGTCTTTTCACGCAAGGAATGTCTCATCGATCTCTAGTCCGTCCACCTGATGAACGCGAGTGATTCAGGAGGATATGACTGAAACCCAGGGGGCATCCACCCTGGTCTGTTTCAGTAGGAAAACCTTGGGTATAGAGTAGGTTTCCACAAGGGATATATGACTAGTCTGACACACCCGTCCATTTAGGAAAATGGGATTAGACTGGAATAAGATTCCCTCGTCAAATTTATGTGAGTGGAGGCGACTGTGCCACACACCTTTGTCTATTTCGGTAGACATCGCCAAGGAAGAATTTTGTCTGCGACGTGGATGGAGAGCTTTCATATGGTAACCTGAGAATTTTTCGCTATACCTGGGGGCATGCAAACCTTTTTGCATGCAAGCAAAGAGCGATTCTAACTTGCATAAAGGAAGGATCCGGGGCAAAGCTTTAAAAGGTGCAAGCCCCATAAAAAATGGCATCTTTGATGAGATATCCTTATTATATGACTGGCATGAACAGTTGTAACGCGGAATTCAATCTCGTTAAAAAATAAACATAAGTAATGAGAAAATGTTTCCCCTAGAGTTTAAGCTCATTAAAAAATGAACCAATTTTCCGGTAAATAACCATTGTGAATGCATTATCATCAGCTTTTGAGCCTTGGTCGTGTTCTCATCATCACCTCCACTTTGTTTTTTAGCCGATCATTTGCCTCCATTTGATTGTTTACCCTTTTGAGGAACATCTGCGAAGAGTGATTCTATTAATCATCCTTGTGACACTGCCATGATTGGAAAATTCCAAACCTTACCTGGAATCAGCTACTACCTGAAATCATCACTTGTTCCTCGAAAAACGAGTCTCCTTTAAGCTTTTTTCAACTAACTCGTAAAATATGAAAATATTGTCGAGTGATTAGTCTCTCTGGCTTGTTAAAGTCATCGAAAGTGCTATCCCTCCTCTAGATTTTAATCTTTTTGGACTTGAGGGATTATTACACAAAAAGATCGAGTGCTTGTCTTGTTCGGATCATTAAATTTACCGAACATTCATCCCTTTCATATTATTTTACGCTTTTTCAGACTTAAGGGATTATATGATGAAAATGAATCTTTGGAGTTTCCTTTCCATCCCTTTCAGACTCTCTAAAATTGAAAAGGATCGAGTTAACTTTGTCATTAAACTTGTTAAAACCGAATAGTGACAAACTCGTCCAAATGGATGAGAACGAGTTTCACTATCGCTAGGCTCATTAAAATATATCGAAAGGTCCGCCCGAAGGGCAAATTATAGAACAAGCATATGTTATCCTCCTCAAGCTTGAAAAAAATAAAGAGGTACTGGCCAGCAATGACTGGGGAAAATTGGGAAGAAAACTTGAAGAAACTTTATTGGTAGTAAGTCACTCTTGAACATGACACTTTCTCTCTGCATCCGAGTCGGGTTGGGTTCTTCCGTTCACTGGTCATATAACCATTGGTCCATCACACCATCCATATTTGGGGTTAACGCTACCAATCCATCATCAGTGTCGCAAATATGTTCAAGATAAGTGATTCAGAGAATTCACCTATGTCTCACCTGCTGCAATACATTCACGCTCCATTCTTTCATGAGCCACCCTAAACCCTGTATCATCAGATCGTTTTCACCTCCAAAATCATTTGCTTTTTTCCATGTCGTAGATGTGGGATTCATTAAGGCCCTCCTACAATGGGTCATTTCTTGTCAACATCAGCTCATTATCCAAGAAGTCAACCTAGGAACAACCCTTTCAGTACTTTGAAGCTTGCATGCCTCAATGGCAAGTTTCTCACTTTCAGCGATAGGTTTACATTAATGGCCTTAGACCGAGAGATTTTGCGTGGTGTTCGACGCCAAGTCCTTTTTCACACCATGTGAATTGTACTGTAGTTCCTTGAGGGTCATTTTCATTATTGGTGATTCCTCTCACGCCTGTTAACAGCTTACATCATTCGCTGGTAATCAGGCAATGTCTTTCCATGTTCGACTCCAGAACATTTTTTCACATGGATCAACTTGTACTCCGAGTCAAGATTGAACGAGTTTTGAAGAACTCGGATCTAGTTTCATCCATCCGAGCTACATTATATTCAGGAATATAAAGACATCAAATGTACATCATTGCCAAACAGATGATCATCCAAATCAAAGGATGATGAGTCTGAATCATCAGTCTACTACACAGAAGATTGTCTGTCCTATGTACATGAAAATGAATTTATAAAGCTGAGCATGGGAATGCCCGCCTCAGCTAGATCATGAAAAATATTATGAAGATAATGTATTGTATTGTATCTTATTACAGGTCGCCTCCCAACTCGAAAAAACTTCAAATCCTCATGATAAAGCATTTCACCCGACATCAAAATATTAACGACCTCATGCTTTAGGGGGCAACTGCTATAGACATTTTTGGGCACTGCAACCCCAATCATAAATCTCCATAAACTGAGGGCTCCTAAGTCCCTAAAAGTGTTGCTTCACTACCTAAAGGAACAAGGTCAACTGATTACATCATCTCCGAGAAGCTCTCCACTAAAAAACTGCTCAGAAATGGTCAAAACTGGACCATACTAAATACCCAGTGCAAAGGGTGCGATGCATATCACCTTCCCAGTGTAAATGGTGTGATGCATACTAGATGGCCCCTCTATAGGGTGTGATGGGCGAGAATGGACAAATGGCAGAGACAGTTTTTGAGGTGGAAGATCATAGAATCTTCCAGAAGCTTCCCCTCTGACACTTGCCTCTCTGTTTTCGACCAGGGATGAGTAAGAGATCATCAGTCTCCAAGTGGAATCAAGAACTATCAGAGAGAGGACACTAATCAAAACCCCAAAAGATGACTCAACCCCCTACAATCATCTATATATGGATCCCTCATCACAGAGATCCAGAGGCTGGAATCTTGTATCTTGTAGAGAAGTGTTGTTGGTTTTCTGGTGAAACTTCATAGTGTTGGGTGATCTAAGCTTTACTTGAGGTGAAGAAGGGCTTTCTTGCTGGAGGATGATGCTGGGTCAGAACAATTGGTTGTAATCCTCTTGCTATTCTTGATATTAATAAAGCTATTCAAGTTTTCCTCCACATTCTTGTATGTTTGATTGCATATGAATTTGTGTGGGTAATAGATATCTGGTCCTGTGTTATTTATGAATATAGATCTTTGTTCTTCGATAGTATTATGCTGCTTTGATTCCACAGGTGCTCTTTGAAGCTGGGCAGACGAAGAAGAAGTGGCAAAGATCTATTAGGAAGGAGAGGAATCAAGCAAGGAACCAAGCGCAAGACTAAGGTTGGTGTCCTTTGTTCCACTCTTATCTACTTTTCATAAAGGAAAGCGAAAGTAGTCTTTACTTGTTTGTTTCTAAGATAGCTACCAATCTTAGTGGGAATAGCAGCTCTGAGTGGACACTATTCCCATTAACAATCCTACATTAAGCCACTGTGACAATTAGAGTTGTATAAAACTCTTTGAAAATCTAGTGTTTCATGATAGTTCCAAGCATATAGACATCAAGTACTATCACCTGAGATATTGCATGCAAAGGAGGATTTATATGTTATAGTACATTCCTGTAGAGGAGCAAGATGCAGACATCTTGACAAAGGCTTTGTTAAGAGGAAAGTTTGAGTTCCATTGGAGCAAGATTTGGGTTGTTCATAACCATTTTCTTGCTAAGAGGGAGTGTTAAATTGAAACAAGAAAAGGATTAATTTGACTTGTGTCTTAGTCAAATGGAGAAATTCGAATTTCCCCTTTAGCAGGTTGATTTTGTAGGGAGTTAGTGGGAGTGACATGGCCAAATCACTCAGTTAAGTTAGCCAATTCAAGTTTATGGGAAAGAAGTAGAGTTGTGCATGAGTTAATTGCTAAGATTTAGCTATCTAGTGGATTTATATTTAGTGAAACTCAGTTATATGATCTCTAGTCTAGCATAGGGTAAGTGTGAGTTCAGTTGAGTAGTTATAACTATTGTTAACTCACTGATCTCTCGGTTAACTAGTCAATTTACAAAAAATAGCCTTGGTCATGCATGCAATTCGAATTTCCTGGTGGAGTGGAGGAGAAAAGGCATAATGTAATCATTATTGTATACTACTAAGTACAAAATTTGCATTAAGTAGGTAAGTTAAATTCCTCAACGATTGCTCAAGGACATAGGAGCTTCCTATTTTTTAGGAGTAGTAATTGCTAAAGGAAATAGGAGGAAGTAGGAGGCCTATTTTTCCTAAGTATTGGGAAGAGTAGACTCAGGAGGAGGAGTTCAGTATTACAGTGCAGTTTGAGATTCAAGGATTGAAGTTTTCATTGTAATAGATCATTCTCATATGATTTAATACAAATAGAGGAGGGGTTTTTCCTAGTTGGGGTCCCTTGTAAAAATCGTGCTCATTGCGATTGAGTGATTCCATGTGTTTCTATTTTATGTTTTCCCTTCCACAGATTGAGTAGAAGAAATTTGTGTCTATTGTTTTTAGTTTGAATTGATTAGCAACTACAAATTTCAAGTTATTTCTACATCACATAACCACCCCAACTAATTCGAGCCTCCTTCACATGACCTATGGTCATTCCCAGGTTTGATCACACATTCTGTTATATAACCATTGTTTTCCTTGGCTCTCACAACTCACCTAGGCTACATGACTGTCACTTAGTCTGTATGACCTATTCTAGGCATGTATCACCTCTATGTTGCATGACCTATTCTAGGCATGTTCCACCTCTATGTTGCATGACGTATTCCACACTTTGCTTGATGCAATCTACCCTCATCGTAGACCCACCTAATCAACTCTGCAAACTTCATTCCATTAAATATTCCCTCACTAAAGACCTGCTTGAACAACTTAATGCCTTCATTTTGTTTTGTTTACCCTCACTGCAGACACATACGAGCTATTATGCTTGAACTTTTCTAAATGCCAGCAGTTATATATACACGACGAGAGACGTATGAACTGTCATGTTGGTTTATCTCCCACACCTTTTGGGTGACCCTGTTCGTTTAGTACCCCTGACCTAACTCAACATACTCTACAACAATTATAAGTATAACTCAACCAACCCCTCCATGTGTTTGAGCTAACTATTTGTGTGGCGCTCGACATCCAAACACACCTGAGCCTACCAATGGGTGTGTTGCTTAATGCTCACATATTCCCAAGACAATATATAAGAAAAGCATTTGATTGACACCTAAGTACGCTCAAGTTAAATGATGGGCATGTCTCTTGACACTCCCTTATGCCCAAGCCGACATGCAAGCAACTCTGGCACCCATGGCACATGACTGGGCAAGCAACCCCAAATTGTACAAGCCACTCAATGGACTGCATCATGACCACAACCAATATAAGGTAGGTGATGTAAAATGACATGTAATTGTGCCACATCACTAAGGGCCTATCATCCTGTCCCACTCGGAATATTTTCCATCCTTGGCGATGCTCCAACCAGTAATTTTGAACTCAATAAGTTACCAACTGAAGCATCAATGTGAAAACCGATCTCTAAGTCTCTATGAGAAACCCTAAAGGTCTCCCACTACTTGATCAACATAATGTGCCACGAATATCCTCACTTCCAAATGGAAGGAATCTCCCTCTAAACTTATTCTATAATGTATCAAGCCATTAATTTCATTATGTTGATCACCTAACTTTCCAAGGGATGACGCAAATGAAAACATTAATTCTTTACACCAACATAAATCTATCTTGTCTCTATGCACAACTAGCAACCAAATTTTGCACTAGCTAGGTAGCTAATCCAACCATCACATGCTAACACTAAGAATGCATGTCCTCATGTCATCATTAATCATTTATCTAGCCCTCTTGTCACATCCTCGTCCTCAATTCATTGTCATCATGTTAATAAATCTTCTCCGCAATGTCCAGGTTTTGTTCCACATGTCCATACACACAACCAACTCAAATGAAGGCATCCCATGCTCAACTCAGTACAAGGACCTCCAAATGAAGTTCATCTAGAACTCTATTGATTGCTGCACATCAAAGTTTGTGAAGGGACCTCCACTCCTCAACTCCTCGAATATGAGAACATATTTCTCACATTTCTAGGACGGAGGAAAGGTCCCACCTACCTCAATAATCCATCTATGTACTACCCAAGCATGTAAATCAAGTGATCTCCAGATATTTCCATGTATTCCTCCTCAAGAAGGCTCTCTATCTTGAAACAATAAACCTCACCAATCATCCCACGTTGCAACTCATGCTACAATGGCTAAGCCTCCATGAATCAACCCAACTACTACTAAATTGTCCCACACCAAGGCCTCACCATAGTTGCAACAAAATCCTCCCAAGTCCATTGTTGCATCATGTGGATCATGTCCCAAATTTGACCCCTATTTTCCAAGTATGCTCCAAAGAGACACATCTCATATGTTTGGATCAAGGATGCACTTGGTCCATCCAAGTCACCCAATGCAAGCTCATCAACAAGTTAGATATCCTCCAAGGCCACTTGGTCCATCCAAATCACCCAATGCAAGCTCATCAACAAGTTAGATATCCTCTAAGACCACTTGATCCATCCAAGTCACCCAATGTAATCTCATCAACAAGTTAGATATCCTCCGTGATCATACACACATCCACATGGATCCTCTCTCGATCACAACCTTGAATCTAAAAATCTATCATATTAGTCTCCTTGAACCCAAGGCATCATCATCTCATTATGCTCTCTCTTCAACTGGCTCATATCTCCATCAATATGTCTCCCCCCCATGGGCCATCCTCCCAATTAGGTCACCAAGACCTCATCTCAGATCATAGTGAATTCCAAATGAAGAACATTGAGTTAATCCTCGTGATGATCTGCTATCTTAAGTGTTGTTCCCTTCCATCTAGACTACTCCCACCATTGTGGCCTCAATCTTCAAGTCACGATGGACACTTGGCCAATCTCTCATATGGTCAACCATGACTTTCCTTTTGCAAGTCTATCTCATCCACCACCCTTGTCCAAGGCATCGATCCGGTCCAACCTCAAGACCACTACACCTAAGCAACCTCTACATAACTACAACCTAACTAGCACATACATGAATGAGAACTCATCAAAATCAACATGCACAATGTTGATCTACTAGCACAATGTTGATCTACCCTAATTACATCTTTACTTCTTTCTCCTAGTTAAGTGTTAATGGATTCCGATATCTCATTAATGCACTGCAATCTCTCTGGTCACGATCATGACACTATTCCACCTAGGTATCTTCACCAAGATGATGAAAGAGACTTCGGTCTCACCTTGGAGAAGTCTCTCATGAATCTGGATGTGATTTTCAAGGAAAACGGTGAATTTGAAGACAATGGCAACCAGCAAGATCCTCTCTATTGGCCTCTCAATCCCAACTCTTATTGGCAGACTGAAGATTACTGGGACGGTTAGGGTTTTATTTGTACAATGGAGAAGAATTCATTATTTGAAAGGTGGTATCTTATTTTATTTTATTTTGTAATTAACATTTCTGTTGGAATGATTTTGAATAAAAGATGCTCGTTTTCTACAGGTTTTGGGCCCTATCCAACACTAATCTGGGGAGCTGGTTTGTATTTTAACAATGTTGATTTTGTTGGTTTGTATTTTAACAATGTTGATTTTGTTTATTTTTTTCTTTGTGCTGATGACAACTAAAATATACTTTTAGATTAAGATTAACTTATATTTGCACACTCTTTATTGCAATATAGAAATAAATTTGTACATAATATATAGCTTAGTATGTATTTCAATATAGTTTAATATTTGAATATATATTATGCTAATGAGCTTTTTGCTAGCCACCTTAAGATGCACAAGTAAGTACAATTGTTTATATATGTTAGATTATAGACTATGATATTCCTTATTGTGTTCCAAACTAATACTTAATCCTATATGTTCTTTGGTGAATTCTTGAAACAAGTTTTTATGCTAACAATGAACCATTTATCTTATAAATCTTTAATTATATTAAACACCGGAACTAGGAAGTTCACTTCCATGTTCATAATCGATAGGTTGATTAAGATGCTATGAATTAATGATTTACATGGGTTGTGTTTGGTGTGTACTCACTCTCTTATTGACAATAATAGCTTATGATTTAAATAGCTTAGCTTGCTTAGCAGAGTTGTGATGTCGGGGATAACTTGTAACGCTCCTAATGGAGAATTCATGTTTCTCGGGATCACTGTAACAAGCTTGGAGTAGGTGGTAAAGTTGGATTAGTAGACTTGGGCTTTCAGGTTCCTAGAAGAGAAGTTGTGCATGAAATCCAAGAATCTAATGTTGAGATGACATGGCCAATAAGATCTGCATTAGGCACATAGATTAATGAACTAAAAGCGACGATCGCAGACTTTTCAAGCTTATATAAATTTTTTGATTTAGTGTTTTGAAATTATATTTTTTAAAGAAACGAATAAGGATATTATATTAGTGATGTGTTTATTATTGGCTAGAACCCTTACATAAATTATGAGATTTTATCAATGATATATTCTACAGTCCATACATTTAAAAGGCCATCACTAGCACTACCACTTGTGCTTATACAAAAAAAATACAAATAAAGACATTGTAGAAAGACCCAAGAATCAAACAACATTTACAGGGAAACATAAAACAAAATTAGGATTTGTAAGAACCAGCATAGAAAACCTCCAATTATGATCACCATCAATCTCATCCATTGTTTGATAGGTCGTCTTCATGAGGGCAATTGGATTTTTTCAATTGGCTAAGTAATTATAGCTTTTTCAACATTCCTTTTACAGGGTTGACAGGTTAGGGTGATAACTCTTAACTTTCCCTCATCGATTAATCTTGCGCCTAGTTCCTGAAGGAGTTGGCTTGTGGTTTTCAATCCTCGTTTCCAGTTTGGACTTTTGGGTTTGTACTGATCAATTTTGATTTTTGATAGAATCCCTGTGTAGGCATTATCCTCCCGGTTTTTCCTTGTTGTGCTATGCTTTAGTTCTCTTTGTATTATATATTCCCCTTCTAGTTTTGGAGGTATTATGGCCATGCCACTTTTGTCCCATACTTTTGCTATAGAGTTGAGATCAACTCCTTTGAGAGATTCTTCTATTTCTTGGTCCTATCTTAAGTTTTCTCTAGGATCGAGATCCATACCTACATCTTCTGATGTCTGGCCATTCCGAGTGTGGTTTTGTCTAGGGGTATCCCTCCGATTCTTCACTTGTAACGTTGGTGTTTGATTTAGCATTTCACCTTCTTCCTCAACATTTCCTTCTAAAGTTTGTTCTTTTGATAACTCTTACAGAGCTTCGAATTTATTTTTGTTGGATGGGGGTTACTCACCCTTTTTTCCTTGAGTTCTCTTGTTTTTCCTGCTTCTCGGGGTTTCTCAGTGAAGCCTTTTTCATCCATCTTCTTTTGCACTTGGGTATTCTATTGTTGAGAAACATTTTAACATTAAATTTTATTAATATTAATAATTATGCATATACAATTATAATAATATTATGAACTTTAATATAATATTAATAATATTTATAATATTATTAAAACTAATATTAATTATTAATAATATTGTTTAGAAAAATATTTACAATATAATATTAGTTAATAATAATTATAATAATGTTAAATAATAAATTATTACTAATATATTAATATATGTTCGATAATAATATTACGTTTAATTAAGTTTACTTAATATTAATATAATAATATTTCTTTACCTTTAAATAATATAAGTTAGTATAATAATGAATTTAATAATTTTATTTTTATTTTTTAATTAAGTTTTCACATTATCATAATATTATTAACATCTCTAGATATTAATTAATAATGATATAATATAGATCATTAAATTTAGTTTAGAAGATATAATATAATACTTTTAAGTTTAACTTTTAGAGTTTAATGTTCTTAGATTTAGATTCATAATATAAGATAATATAATATATTTTTTATTTTGTTTGCAACATAAAGTTATGTTAGTTTATAATATAGTTGGTTACATTATTATGTTTTAAGTTTTATAATAATTATAGGTTTTAGGTTTTAATATTAAGTTTTAGTATTAGGTTTTAATATTAATTTTTAGTAGTAGGTTTTAGTATTAAGTTAGTAGAGCATAAAATGTTTAAGGTTTAAGGTTTACTACGGTTGATCGTTTAATATTATATTTTAATATTAACTTAGTTTAAAATAGAATGTTTAAGGTTGTTTATGGTTGACTCTTTATAACCATGGTGGATTATGGTTGACCACAAATATTGATTGATTGTTATGACCATGATTGATTGTGGTTAACCATGGTTGAACATGGGTGATCATGGTTAGCGATGGTTGACATTGATTGACCATGGTTGACCATGACCCACCACGGTCCACCATGGTCAATAATGGTCAACCATGATCAATGATGGTTGAATATGGTCAACAATGGTCAATTGTGATTAACCATCATTGAATTTCGTTAACCATTATCAACCATGATCAAGGTCTCTCTACTTGAATTTGGTCAATCATGAATAACAATGGTCAATTGTGATGGACAATGGTCAATCAAAATGGTTAAACCATTTTCACCTATAGTGAATGCTTAAAACTATTTAATTGTATTAATATTAATATGGTTCAAAACACATCGATTTACTAATATGGTTGACGATGTTCACCTATATTTGATAGTTAATAATTTTTAGCTTTGTTCAAACATAATACCCTATTATTATTATTATTCATTGATATTAATAGTTAAATATAATCAAACACATTACTGAAACGTAGTCAAATAAAGTCAATTTTTATAGTCAATGTTTAAACAATTAGCCATTATCAAAATTTGTCAAACCCTATGTTTACCATCTTTAACAATAATCAACCTTGTTCACTCATAGTCATCCTTGGTCAATGTAACTCAAAACAGCTTCAGTTATAGTCCACGAAGATTAACCAAAGTCAAACATTGTCAACTTTGGTAAGCTAAGGTCATCCTTGGTAAATCCCAATCAAGTTTTAAAGGTGTTTAAAAATAATAATATTAATATTAATAGTAATAAAGTTTACTAATGGTATCAGAATCTAATCAATGTTGCAATATGAAAAACATTGTCACAATGTCAGATTACATTGTAATTTCACCAATGTTGCAATGAGACATTGCAAAATTAATCAACCACATTTACCTACATTGTTCGCTATGTTTGACTATGTTTGACTATTTTTTACTATGTTTAACTAATGTTCAATAATATAAATATTAATATTGTTTGTGCTATTAGTCATAATAATTTTTTAAAATTATTAACATAATAACATTAATATTAGGTTTTATGGTGAAGTCACGTGATAAACGTCGCAATTTGACAAACATTGTCGCATTATGTTAGAAGTATATCGAATGTCACAATGTGACAAACATTATCGCAATGTTACATTACATTACAATTTATGTCAGCCACATTTACTAATGTGGTTATGTTAGGGCTTATAACATTTGGGGTTTATCATACAAGGGTTTTTAATATTTCGGTTTAATATTAGGGTTTATAGTATTGCATTTATAATATAGGTTTTTTAGTTTAGGGTGTTTAATATATAGGGTTTAATATAAGTAGTTTATAATATTGGGGTTTAATATTTTGGCTTATAATATTGGGCTTACTATTTTGATATATAATATTGGGTTTATCAAACATTGTCACAATGTAACATTACATTGTAATTTATATCAACCACATTTACTAATGTGGTTTTGCTCAAGTTTATAACATTTGGGTTTTATAATATGATCTGAAATGGGGGTTGATAACTTGTTATGCCTACAAAAACCTCCCACTTAGTTAAACAATAAATTATCTAACTTTTATATGACATTTGCGGAATTAAATACTTGAAACAGGTGTACGTTTTCTTTTAACTGTTTGAGTGCTTTAAGTCCATTTATTTCTGTTGATATTAAACACATATAGTAGCCATATAATGTAACAAATAAACATCAACACATAACAACAAATTTAATCTAGGAGTTCACCCGAATATTGTGGGCTATGTCTCCTTGAGCTTTTGTCATCCACACTTGGCTCTTTGGGATTATGGCAAAGTTTCTTTTACAAGTTCAAGACTTAACTCCAAAGGTTACTGAACTGAACCAATGGGCTTAGATTACCATCTATATCCCTTTCATGGTTGTCATCACTCTGCAAACATATCTAAGCTCTCTTAGACTTGATTCCTTTAATCAGTGCTCTCAGCTACCCAGAGCTTCTTGATGGCACTAATTTGTTCAGAATTCTTTAATTGTCACTGAAACCTAATCCATCGTCTCCATCACATATTAGACACTGATAATTGACTCATCATTTTCTCAAAATGAGCACTGCATCACCAAACGAGGCCTTCCTCCACGGTTGCCACTAGGTTACCTTAAACTTCCCTATAGCATCTTGGCCTTTAGAATTCTCCAAATGCTTCTGCAAATCTCTACAATGGATTTATAAGGCTCATTACAGTCAGGAGTGATTGTTGGTTCGCTGAGAACAAGTACTGGTAGCTCCTACAACTACCTCCAACTCTTTGTGGCCCTCAGCTCCAAAATATCCCTGGATGAAAATCTCCATGAAGATGACTTCTTCAGCTACTTTGGACTATTCCATTGGCTTCAAAATGCTCCAATTAGCCTAGATAGACTCTTGTTTCACTCTCTCTAGCTCTGGATGAAAACTGCTCCTGGAGTGCATTTAATCAATATCCTCTAGGGATACTCCACCAAATTTGGTGAACTGCCCCTAACTCCAACTAAACTTAGCATTCCACCCAAATTTTTCCACTCCACTAGGTTGACCATCAGAGGTAACTGTTACAATAACTGTTTGGGCGCGCATATGAAGTGGTTAATTCCAAGCAGTTAGGGATAAGGTTGGCAGTCGTATTAATCGACAACTATGTGGGACTATTTACTTGGCGGAATATCCACCATTGATCAATCCCTCTCAGTCCTTCTTTAACTTTCCCTTTTATCAAGCGCTTCAATCTACGCCATTGATCTCACTTCTCTAGATTGAAGTGCCAATACAGATGGAGCCTGAAGTCAAGCCAGCTAGCCTTCGAACTGCATTTGTTATGCAAATGCAACGTAGATCAATGCTGCTTGAGTCTATCTCCGGGTTTTGTTTATAAATTGAACAATCGATCTACGACCATTCTAATTGCCCTAAGTGGTGGCTCTAGTAACCTCCTTAGATCAACCCTTGTGATTTACATTTACTTAACATCACTTACTCGGCCTAAATCCCTGAACTGAACTGTAAATTGTGAGCAAAGACTGGTTAAAAGTCTCGCACTAGTACCATCGCACCCTCCCTTCAAGGTAGTTTGTATGCATCGCACTTCCCGTGTGAAGTAGGTGAGATGCATAATAGATTCCTTGTGTGATAGGTGCGATGGTGAGGGAAGGTTAATTTTACCTTTAGACTTTGGTTTCTCTTCACTCCTTTCAGTTCTATTCAGGAGTTTTGTTGTTTGTGGTCGATATATCTCTTTGAAAACCCCCTTCTCTTCCATCATTCCGCCTCTATTGTGCAAAGAACTATAGTGTTTTTATGTATTGTGCGCCATTTGCAGTTCTCTTTTGCAAAGAAGTAACATAGTCGAACTGTCATTTCTTAATCTGAAAGTGTCGTAGGTGTCATTTTCAATCATAGAAGAGAATCCCATTGTTCTTGATAGTCGATTGTACTATTACTCTTGTATATGATTTGAATTAGTAGTTTTCAAAGTGTCGAAAACAAATTTCATTTCGAAATCAAAAAGTGTTGCCCTTATCTTCACTTAGCATTCTTCTTGTCATTTATACATTAAGAAGGCTGAAAACAAATGCATGCATGTGCATTTGCATTTAGACTGCTTGGTTTCATTTAGGACAGTGCATTTAGTGTGTGCTCTGTGCTCTTTGTTGAAAGACTCTCAATTTTCTTTCCTTAGTAGCTAGGATTTTCATTGCCAAAAGAAGATTAAACAGTTGTTTATCATCTTAGACTACATTTTAGGAATTGTATACACATCACGCGGTGAACCTGAAAGCCAAATTTTTAAACAAGATCAACTATAAAATAAATTCAATGAATCTAAAAACGCTTTGGAACCTAACGCACAACATCTAGAAGTCTAGGGTAGAGACGTATTCTGCCGTCGTAAAACCTCGTAACTGTTGTTTTCCTTGTTGGTTGGGTGATTCCTCCACTCTAAGACGACAAGTGCCAGTACGGACTTGTGCTCCCACGTGCCGTCGAGTATATACTGGGAGACAACATTCGGTAAGATTGACTGTCGCATCGTAAAAAGTATTCTGCAGTTTTGCGATTGGTTTGGTAATCCCCTCTGCCTAGATTTCCAAAGAAGTCTCTTTCATTCCTTTTCAGACTCCTTAAAAGAAAAGGTCCATCTGAGCACTTGTCAC
>APFE030885925.1:0-28616 GCA_000404065.3 Pinus taeda
GACTCCTAGTACAACATCAACACCACCCATTGGAATGGAAAGCATTGGGCTATTCAATACATATTATCCCATGGATAGCTTGATATTATAGGACTTTCCAGAGCAATTTATGGTTCCTCCACTTGCAATCATCACTTGACACTCTGGTGCTGGATATAGGAAGCAATTCAATTCCTTAGCTATCTTACAATGAGTAAAATTTTGGATACTGCCTGAATCAAACGAAACTATTACCTTTTTTTCTTGATATGTCCTTCTATCTTGATAGTTTGAGGAGTGGTAATTCCAACCAATGCATTACAAGATATGGTTGGATTCATTTCTTCTTTCTCTGGGGTTTGTTCTTGGTGTATGTCCTCTTCTTTTTATGTTCATTTTTCCTTTTCTTCCTCCTCTTCACAATCTATATAAAATAATTTCTTCTTAGCACACTTATGACCTTTAGTGTATTTGTTATCACAACTGTAACAAAGCCCTTTTGCTCTTTTTTCTTCCAATTGTTGGGGTGTCAACCTTGTAGTTTGTGGAAGGCCAGGGGAAACAACACTTCCATCCTTATAGTTGTGAGAGGTAGGCTTCCTTGTTGCCATAATTTTTCTTTCCATTTTTCTTGCCAACCTGAATACCTTCTCCAATGAGTCAGGTTCCCAAAGGCAAGCCTCATGTTGGATGTTATCCTTTAAAGTCCCTATGAACACATCAATCCTATGCTCCTCTGGAATATATTTTACCCTTATATTCAATTTTTGGAAGTCCTCAATGTGCTCCATCATTGAACCCTTCTGTTTGAGGTTTATCAATTGGCTAAAAAAAGTGTTGCTTTTTGTATCCTCATAATGTGCTATTATTTGTTCTGTAAAAATTGCCCAAGTGACAATTTGTTTAGGAGAGAAAAGCCATCGATACCATACAAATTGATTTGGTTCCAAATATAAAGTTGCAATGTATACCTTTTGTGTGTTTTGCACATTATGGAGATCGAAATATTGCTCCTTCTATAGTATCCATGTTACGGGATCCTTGCCATCAAACTTCCTCATATCGATATTTGGAACATGGCGGGTCTTCAGTCCAAAACTAGAGTCTATGAAATCATGATTAACATTTCTTTTGTTCTCATCATGAGTTTCCTTTACTACCCTTTCACCATTAGTAAGCATTTCTTGTAGCAACTTAGTCAAATCTATCTTTAAATCTTCCATGTCACCTTTCAGTTCTTCTTGTATACCATCCATCTTCGCATCCATGCCATTCATCTTAGCTTCCACACATTTATTTAAACCATCAATCTTAGCTTCTGTTACCTTTTGTGAGAGTGAAATTTGTTGCACTTGGTCTTGTAATTTTGATATATCATGTTGCATTTCTTCCTCTTCTTAATGAGTCATGCTAGAGATTTTAGGTTTCTTACTAGTTGTTTCCATTTTCTTTCTTCGGGGCATAAATTAATGATAATTATGCTTCCATATTCCCTTTGAACTTCAAACTAATTTTTCAACCCAAACTTATGCAAAATTTAAAAAAGGCTACGCACCTTTTTTCGCTTTGTAGAAGCTCAATATTTAATTTGTTGTCTCTATATAATTGCGGATCTCTAAGATTTGAAATTTCTTCTTGCAATAGCCCTTTGAGTCCTCTTTCCAATGACACCATTCTGATCAAAATTGGATTTTCCAAGAAATAGTTATGCCCAATCTCCCAAGATGACCTTATTATATAATGTTTAAGTAGAGTGAACTTGTACGACATGCCACGTGTCACTGTTTCGACCTTCGGATTTGAAAAAGATAGAAAGAAAATTACAATCCGTCCTATTTCTGTTACTTCTTATGAAATTTCAGTTTGATGCTCAGAGAGAAAGTTATGATGAGTTTCCCAAGGTCACCTGTTTGGAATGTAATCCGAGAGTCTGCAAAAACCCTAACTTCCTTAGATCATATCTCCAAAAATATAGCGATACAAGATCTAAAATTTGGACCTGAGGTTCAAAACGATTTCACCTCAAATGGTTTTTGTTTTTGTTTTTTTGTTTGTTTTTGCTTTTATTTTTATTTTTTATTTTTTTATCTTTTGAAACATCATATAGAAAGAGTTATAGCAAAAATTCCACGATGGTCGGTTTGGAGCAACGAAACCCTAGAATCCAAAGCTCTGATACCAAATGTTAAGAAACCATCTCACTAAAGATAGAAAAGATAGATCAATGGCTTCAGAATCAACCTCTTTGAGGGGGAAACCTCCTTTACATTACACAAATGAACAATTTTTAGATGATACAAATGAAAAAACCTCCTTTCTATATATAGGAGTCTAAGGGGTCACAATATAATCAAAGCCAACATAATAATAATAATATAAGGGCACAATAATAACAATATGGGGAAAATACGGGCACAACAATAAAAATAAGGGCTACAATGACAATAGTATTGGGGGAATCACTAGTATTATAGGGACTTAACATTTACCAGACTCTTGGGTGTGGCATGCTTCAAAAAGGGAGGTCTAGCCTATGACATAACTAGATTCCTCTTAATTTTTCACCTTCATCCAACCCTGGATCCAGGGATGCAACCAAAATTAAGGTAATCCTAGATACATCTAGCCATCTAGCCTCCGACCTAGTATCTTCCCCTTTCACATGTATGGATCTACCATAAGGAGATCCAAGCCCCTAGATGCATCCAATCAAGCACAGATCTAAGTGCTCTCGACACACCTCAAATGCCTAGACATGATTCGTTAAAAGATAAAGAAATATGGTCATGTGGTGATCCATCCTCTAGGCAAGAATGTTGATCCTTGTAACTCCCAGATACCCCACATCTCTATATTAGTCCGTGGGAAGGGTAAAGATAAGGGAACACGAAAAATGCAAGAATTTTTTTTTTTAAGATAGGGACAATTGCCTAGAATGTCAAGTTTTCAAAAGAAAGGGCCAAAGCCTATACAGTGGCCTCCAACTGGGTGAAGTAAGTCTACAACTCAATTCTTAAGTGTTTTGTTATGCATTTCCTCAATGTAGTGGATTCAAAGTGAATAGTTTGAGTTGTAATTAAATCACCAACAATTAAGAATATATTGAAAAGATTTACAAGTTTGCATCAATATTCATAAGATGTGAATATGAAATTATGCCCTTATAGGCACTCAACACCAACCATAACAATAACTGATAAATCATGAACATGGTAGAAACTCCATGGTGCTACTAGTCATTAAATTCATAATATCTAATGTAGCTAGTAGTAAGTGTAATAACAACATTCCATCATCCACACATGAATATGCATGATCACAATATAATTAATCATCATAACAAAGATAACACAACCTAAAACCCAAATAAGAGCAATTTTATACTTATCTAAATAAATTTATATGGTTGGAAACTAAAGTAGGGGCTTAAAATATCCACCCAACCATAGGCCAACCACACTATAATTTCCCTTGCAGTTGAACACCCCCTGGATGGATCCTGAGTCTGAGGGGATTCTTTCTCAAGGGGAAATTCACACCAAATCTTAGTCATACACTCAAGAGATGAAGACCACTATCTAGATGGTTTATCAACTACTCTCTAGAAGTGAGCGCCACAATGACTCTCTTACTCTCTCTAAGATCAACCATAGGGATTCACCCAAGGCCCAAATGGGGTATTGATTAGTTCTAGGAGAATGAATCCACTATATAGGTGGTTTTATAGTTGTATTTTCAAATCAAGAACTATAGGATCTTGTATCCCACTGTCCAAGTGGTTTCACAACCTCACAACAAGCACCATAGTGGTTCAACTTACCCTTTCAAGTGGTTTATGAACCTTACAACGATCACCCATGTGGTTTAACAACCCATTCAACAAGCACTAAGTGGTTTATTAGCTTATTCAACAAACACTTAATGGTTATTAGCTTACTTAGCAAGCACTAAGACGTTCAATTCTCCATCGAGCCTCCCACTAGCCAATTAGGATTAGACACACAATCTAGGGCCTTCAAACCAGTCACATGGAATACTTCCCTATCACAAAATACCAACTTAGGAATATTTCAGTCCAATTTAGCCTTCTTCACTATTTTCATCTCTTTCCCCTTTCCAAGTGTTCTTCTTTTTCTGCGTTCATTGTGAGAGCTCGCTTGCATCTACTACTTGTATCCACACACTCTCTTCTTGATTGTCTTTTATTCTTGTGTGAATATATTTTTTGTTCCATCATCTTTATTTTTCCTCTCAAGACATACATTCTCTCCTTAATCCTTGAGGAGGGAAAATTGATGGGAATTTTCCTCTAACCTTGTTTCTCACTCCAAAACTTCAATGCATGTCAGCATAGGAAACATTGTGATCAGGGTGATAGGTAAAGGAATTAAATGGGATGGATGTGCCTTTCTTATGACACTTCCCCAAAAATACCAACAATTTACACAACTTTCCCCTTTCCAGAGCTATGGATCCATGTCCCTCCCCTTCAACTAACCATCAATTCATTTTCACTTGATTTTTTTTTTTAATATATTTCCCCAAAATTTACATAGGATATTTACAATCACAAGGTGCAACAAAAAGGGTTGTTACATATATTTTCAATGGTTAGCTATAGACTTGTTTAGGATTTATGGGTTATAAAATAATCATAAATGTTATTGCATGTGCGTGAAGATATTGTTATGGATGATGCGTATATTATTGAGGTTATTGATGGTGATCAACAAAAGGTCATCCCTACCACAATGTCTACTAAAATAGGTAGTAATCATAGTAATTGGATACATAATGAAATATACTAAATTGGACATTTCATCATTAATAAATTATATTTTTATGTTCATATAATATGAGCAAGGTGACTTATACATGTTTTTCTTTTCTTTTAGATGCGGGTCCTACTTAGCTACCTACCCTAAGGCATGTTTTGTGTTGCCAACAAGAAGCCCATCGAGAAAGAAAAACATTAAGAAGAAAACAACATCAAATTTTTGGATGTTTTGAAAAAAATGCTTGAAAGGAAATAATGTAGTATCAGATTAGTTATATGATTGACATGATAACATATATAATTAAAAAATTCAATGATTTTATGCTAATTTTGATTGGTATTATATGTTTTTATTTTAATTTCACTTATTTGTTACTACGATGTGTATGTTCATAGTTTTATAATTAATTAAATTGGGCATGGCAAAATTAGAGTGATATAGGGTAGGGGGAATGATATGGGATTCTTCCTTCTTATCGTTGGTGTTGTCATTAGAGAATAAAGCATACTGAAATCCAAGAGAAGATCAAGGTAGAGACAAAAGTGACACATGTTGATCTAATTATTGAACTTAACCATTACATGGCTTGTAATTAGGTTTTCATTAAGTTTATACACACACACACACACACACACATATATTTTTTCATGTACATATCAAACTAGATGGTAATAAATCTTTGTGGATTCCATCACATGTGAAGTTGAATGCAACAATGGATTATGGCGCAAGTCAAAACTAATATAAAGTGGTGTTGCATGATGTGCTTAATAAACTCAATATGAAGATTATCTTGGCATTGCTTAACTTTGAAATTTACAATTAATGCTACTAATTGTCTCTCACGTAATGTCTTTCTTAATCCATTATGAATTTTATTTAGTTGTTCTAACTTTTTTTTCCTTTCTTTCTTGTTCTTCTTGCATTTTGTAGCTTATAGTGGTCTTAAAATTAACTTTCTTATGTCGTTCCCAATTATCTTTGAACCATATATTCTTGTAGGTTGAATTTTTCATGAATATTCCTATTTACATATGCATATGATTGACTGGGAAGGAGGTGGGTATTTGAAATCACATTCAGCCTCAAGGAGAGATAGTTAATGGTGGTTCCCATGTAACTTCGGGCTATCTTAAGAACAAAGGGAAAATTGATGAGTCATAGAAGGTGGTTGGATGTTGGGTGGTCACTTTTCATCTTATATATATAATTATATACAAGTATATATATAACTAGCATTTGCACCAGATGTTGCAAAGGAAACACCGTAAGGCATAAATGTAAATGGTCATTGAAAATAAGAATTAATAAATAAAATTGCATGTAAGGCTAAATGTAAATGGTCATTGAAAATAAGAATTAATAAGGAAAATTGCATGCAAAGGTGGAAGATAAAGCTAAATGATATACATTATCTAAAATTTATAGATATTATAATGCTTGTAACAAAGATTGGCTCTTGATCTTCTACGATGTTTTTTAAGTTTCAATAAAAAATTACAAATAGTAGATTACAATGGATGAGGTAAATAAAGAAAACTAACATAATGAAAAATATGATGGTTGTATTTCCACATTTAAAATTGCATTACAACTTTATAAATGATGCTTTATGCATAGATTGGACACTTGCATCTATATCCCATGAGTTAACTGTGAACATTATGTATATGGTGAGTTCTAGGAAGAGTAGTCCATTAAAATTGACTAGTATAGGCCAATCAATACTCAAAATACATAACACTGATAAGAAAAATATATATTCCTCTATTATGTATATTTATTTACCATGTGGTTTTGAGTGCCATTGTTGGAAAATATAATCATTAAATTAAAAGATATATTCATCTATTATGTATATTTATTTACTATGTGGTTTTTGGAAAATATAATCATCAAAAATACTTCTTTATTTGGATTAAGTCAAATCCAACGCCAATAATATATGAAAAACCATGTATTAACTCAGAATTTGGGCGACCACAAATTTTCCCTTTATTTATTTATTTTATTTTATTTTAATTTAATTTTTTAATTTTATTTTAATTTATATATTTATTTAATTTTTTAATATTTATATTTTATTTATATTATAAATTATTATATTTAATTTTATTTAATTTATATTATAATATTAAATTTATTATATATTTATATTTAATTATTTATTAATTTTTTTTGTTTTGTTTTTCCAGGAGGGTCCAATTAAAATAGGCCAAAAGAAGTATCCACACTGTTGGCTGCAAATCCTTGTCGAACAACTGATAGACTCCTAAGAAGTTCCAAGTTTTGCTCAAGTGTCTCAGAGAAACCAATACTAGGGTCTGTTATACCAAACATTTCTGCATTCTTTATCTATAACCATAACTCATTAACAACTTCTTTACATACATCCCCATAGGTTGTATTTTCATCGTTTTGCATTGTTGACAGTTCCCCCCTCATATGTATTAAGATACAAGGGACATTGAGATATGCAACTGTAGAAAACATGTTGCGATACAAACGACCTCTAGATATATCGCTCACAACGTGAGATCCATTTCTTACTGCCTCAGATGTAACTTTAGCATCGAAAATATCTATTGATAGGATTTTACCTTCAACTTTAGGAATCTGCACCATTGCTTCTAAAATTGGCAAAAGATGAGATAATTCCTCCTTTGTGAAATGCTTGATGCTGTTGGCCTAGTTGACTATGCTCCAATGCCAATCATATCTACTCCTTCAGATATTATCCATCCAACCTGATCAACTACATTCTCTACAAACATGTACCATCCTCCATCACTAAAACTATCTGGTGTAAATTTAAAACACCCATGACATGAGTTTTTCTCGTCCAATCTAATAAATCATTTCCAATGGGAAAAAAATCTCTTCATTCCCTGTTGTCCAATAAGGTCTTCCCCTCCAAGTTTCTCCCATGCCTCAAATATGCCGCCATTTCTTCTCGACAAGGCGTGCCAACAGGCAACAATGTCGTTGTCAGCTACCAATCCAAGAAGGTCTACAAGCAGAGCAAGAACAAAGGGTTGCTCCCACAAATTCTAATGGGGCATTTTGAACATATCTGATGAAACCTTAAGCTTGCCATAGAATAAAATGTCCAAATCAATAGGCCGAGGTCCATACCTTATGCCCTCAATCAGGCCTAATCCCTTTTCAATTTCTTCCAGAACTATCAACAAGGCACGCAGACCAAGTTTTGTGATTGCCCTTATTGCAAAGTTAAGGAAGCAAGGTTGATCAATTACATATGCAGGTGTAGTCTCGTATAAGTTTGCATGCTTTTTAATACAGACACCATCTTTCCCCATCATGCTCAAAGCTCTATTGAAATTTTAAACTCCGTTTCCAACATTGCTGCCAAAAGAAATGACCACTTCCTCCTTTGAGGAGTGAACTTCAATGCAAGATTCAGAGGTTGATGAGTATGCAAAGAATCCCAAGAAGAAGAAACCTGCCCCAAAGCTGCAAAAGATTGATCCAAAGACATCTGTTTCAATGAAGGATTCATGAATGGTTTATTTGTCCATTTGCATTAGCTTAGACCAACTGCCTAATGAGCATGTGAAATTCAGTGCTAATGTCTAGCGCATACATACATAAAGAGAGTGTGTGTGCACCCCTACCACAAGAGGCTCTAGCATAGAGAATGAATTTGATATAAGCCTGCCTGTGGAAGAGGCTCTATTACTTAGATTCTAATTTATTGAAATTTATCTTGATATTACTGTTTGGTCATTAATGAAACTTGGAAGTGGTTTCTATCTTATACAGAATATACAAATGCCCAACAATAAAGTCACATGGAAGGGAAATTAATGAAAGAAATGAATTTAGTATAAGAGAGAAGACTTACCAACATTCTGGGAACCCCACGGACTGATTCCTCCAAAGCCAAGTCTGAATCCTCTATAAAAGAAATGGAGGTTGACTCCAAGCCTCATATTGAGATGGGTTTCGTCAAACCCAGATACCTCTCAGATTGGATTACTCCCTGTGTTAATCAGATGACCATGACATAAACATAGAACAAAAATTAACCAACTCAACCATCATAGTAATGGTGTGTGAACCATAACAAACAAGAATGGGATTGGTTATTGAAGCCTTTGACTGGCTTCAATCAACTAAGGAAACAATGCCATTTACAATTTGACAGAATCCTAGAGAATGGCAGGAAAACACTCAACAACATATGAAGGAAATATTCATTCGATGAAGATTCGAGGGAAAGTTTAGTGGTAATTATTAGGTCCATTGGAATTTAATTATCCTTAAATTAAATAGATTTGTCTTACATTTGTGCATTTAAATTAAACATATTTGTCTTAGATTTGTGCATTTATTTTATATTTGGTAACCAAAATCCTATAAAAAACGCTGCTGAAGCTTACTGTAATGATTTCTTGTAGGGGAAACATTAGGCCAACTTCCTGACCTGTCATGACTAGGATATAATAGCCAACCAATTCAGAGGAATTGGAGCCTGCTACTCTAGCATCCCAAAACTACAATCTGTAGAAAGCCTGCATTCACCATCGAGGAAATCAAACAAGAACACATTTCTTGAAACTCGGGGCTTGGAGCATAGAATGAAATCTTTAGGTTTCAAACTATGCTCCTTTCTCGGCAAAGTAATATCTGTCCATGAACCCTTAGCCATGATCAACTCCCACAATCTCTTGCTTGATGTATGATTCAACAAAGAAAAAAAATCTTCCTTGATCTTCTAGGTTCCTAAGCACCAAGTCACACCTATCACCATCATATCTCCACAGGGTCTCCCCTCCCTTCCCCTGACACCCAATCCTTTCTTTCCATATTGAAAATGAGCAACCCAATCCCACTTTGGCTTGAAACCAACCAAAAGAACTCACCCTTTCAAAACATAGCCAAAGATCCAAGAATGAGCTTGGCGAGAGGAGATATCTTTTTGGTTCTCGTCCATTGATCAGTCATTGAATCATGCACATCAAAAAACAATTTCTATAGGGGTTGATCATTTGATGTTTGCCCACCAACAAATACTACTGTCAGAACCTTATAATGCCTAGAATCTACATCAATTGTCATACCTTCCAATTGGGTTGTCCCCTTCTCAACTCTCTCAGGCAAACTCTTGCAACACCTTGTCACAGGATTGCACACATAGTAATTAACATGACCACTTCTCCATTGCTTAAACTTCGAAAAGCATAGTAAATTACCAACAGAGTCCTCCAAGCAGATAAAACCAAGTGGAATGGACAATTTAAACTCAATCTTGAAGGACAGACGAAGCCACTTAGTAATACCAATCCTGTGACCCAAATTATACCCACTTCTCTCCAAGTCCTTTGATCTCATGAAACTTCTCCTCGCACACATAACAAATCCAGGACTGAAATGCTCGAAAATGGAATGAAGTTTGGCAAACCTCTTGCTCAATGGAAATATGTTCCACTTGTGACAGACTGTTCTCAATCTCAGGATGCTCTTTAGTGGCAATCTAGCCAAGACCAGCTCCAATATCTCCTTAGGAAACCTCTTCCATATAGATGGCTCCATTGGAATCTCTTCTCTGCATTGATTTTATGCTACAGGTTTCTCAGTATATTCAGTTTCCGAAGGTACTCATTCAGAGCAATCCAGCAACAACAACATCAGATTTTCGGAACCCAATCACTCACTCTTGTTACCAGATCCATGGCTTTACCCAAACCCTTGCTTTTGAGGTTTTTCTTCCAAATGAATCTTGTAACCACAAATGCTTTATTGAATTTCTCAAAGCTTAATGTTACATGTTCTAGTTGAATGAACTGTTCTTATTCTCATTCTGGAACACATTTTCCATGCACCATTACCGTCTTTCAATGTTTCTTTTGCGGAACCCAATTTGAAAATTTTTGGAGCGGTTTGGCCTCCTAGTGTTCGATATTCCACCATTGCTTACCTCTGGGCATCTTTGAAGTGACATTATTCCATAATGTTATCCTTTGTAAAGGGAGAGTTCACAGATATCTTTAAGCGTGTGCCAGAAGGAAGATCTTGCAAATTACTTTCAGTTATGGAAACGAGGGTTCTTCAACCCATATAACAATTACAAAGAAAATATTTTTAAATAGTAATTTTGATGGAGCCAAAGACTAACCTGTAAGGGTAGCTAGTCTAGTGTTAGAGGAAAACTGTTCCCAACGCAGATACTCATACCATTTTGAACTTCATTCTTAATCGCACCTGATTCATGGGTATCCCTCTGTTGCCATGTGTGCCATAACTAGAAGTGCCCTCAAAAATGTCCGTTGAACATGAAAATAAACCTATAACTGGACACAAGGAAGGACTTAGCAATATAACACTTATGTATACATTCGAAGGTAACGAGAGGACTTTTTGGCGAATCATAAAGGGTTCAAAACACATTACCTGTACTGAAGGATTCAAGTGCCTTCTTCGATGCTAGAAGACCTTGAATTACAAAACAACCTAAGGACCTGTAGGCAGGACAAGAAACAGAGAATTAACCAGATTAAAGAAAACAAAAAAATACTGTTCAGATACCTAATGTGTAAATTGCTAAAAGACTGCTAACCCATCAATGAAAATTAGGCTTACTCGTACCCTGTGAAACTAGATTCTGGATGTTATTCAGGTAGAAGTTGGTAGTAGCAGTGGATAGGCAAGACGCAGTGACTAGTTCATTGCAAAATTGTGGCCAAGAGGCGAGAACTAGCCACCCAAGAGGAAACCCTAGCCGAGTTAGGGTTTTATAGAGCGTTTTCACAGAGCTTGGCATCGAGCAATCGAGTTGTTCCTCATGGTGTCTAGTAATGAACAAGCTTAGGGTTAGATGCACCTAGCGAAGCCACTAAACTGAGTTGAAAGAATTGCAAATGGGACTATGGTTATAATAGTGCAAATCAAGATTTAGTTGACTTGACAGTTAGTAGCATCTAATGGTGGAAAAACATTTAATCGTCTAACAATGGATCTGACAGCCAGGATTACGACAGAAAGGCAGTTGGCGAAGTTGATTTTAGAGGGGAATGCCTTACAACATAATTATATAAATGGGTTACACACTTATTTTTTTCTTTTTTTTTGGCAGAGAAGGTGGAGGAGAGACAAATATGATGTCTATACACTAGTGACATAGAGACATTTCATCAGAATGGTTGCTTTGATATTATTAACCACAAAAGAGACATATTTAAGATTTAGCATGAATAATATGTTTATTTGGTCAATATACTAGTAATTCTTAAAAAAACATTTCAATTTGTAATTGTTGAGTAATTTTTTTAGTTTCCATCTCCTAAGTTATTTTTTGCGTGCAAGTGGAAGTAGATTTAGTAGTGAGTTTTTACATTTCCTATAACATGTTACATATACATCCATTCCACAATTGCTTTGTGGATTTTGTTGTTCCATATTGTCTAGCTATTAGAAGTTGAGCTTAGAAAAATGAATCATTTTCAAGAATTACTTAAATTTGTGTAAAAAGAATAAATAAATTAAAGAAGTTAAAATCTAAATTTTACAGGTATGTATGGTATCCACTACCTTTTCTATAATTTGAGTCTTAGTTTTTGCTATAGAACCCATAATATCTCATAATTTATACTTATAACACATGGTGCTTTCTTTCATGGATATGCCTAGTAATTCCCTAATATAATAATACATATATTTTATAGAATAAATGATTCTTTCTAATATGATAAAGAAAGAGTTTAATAAAAAGTTATAGGGAGACATTTTCGCACAAGTGATGGAATTATGGCTCTCAATGACAATTCACTGGGGAAATTAATAGAGGATCACATAGGTATGCCACTCTACACTATTTTTTTCAATACCATATGGATGACACATATAGCTAAAATGATTCTTAGTTCAAATGTTTCTATTTTCCTCTTCACAATTATGATCTTCACAAATTGTATCAAATGCATGTCTGACTTATCTAGATAACTATTGAATTTCTTAAACTCCATAATTTATTTGTTTTTTCCTTTAAAGATATTAGGATGGTATATTAGTTTATTGTCCTCACATAAAGAAAGAATTTTATCCAATGTGCTTGAATTTCCTCTAGATTATCACTCCTCTTCATTTGCATGGGTCAACTTTGATTGCTTTGATAGATGCTTCCTAGCTTCTACATTGGTTGTAGATTCATATGAAAGATAAAATATGTGTATAATATTTGGCACTCTAAAGGTTCTAAATTCAACCTCAAATGACAAACTCTAGATTCATATTTTAGAATATAACCCTTCAAGTACTTGTCCATGCCCTACAAATATACTTACATTTTCTCTAGAAAAAGGTACATAGATCCATGATAATGTAATAACAACATCCACCCGCATGAAACATTGGAATTGTTTAATGAAATGTAGGTCTGAGGCATAAAACCTAACTCAAACAATTTTTTTATTGTTCTCCCTATTTGTGTTGATTTATTGGTTCTAAACAAGGTAATTAGATCCATGGTTATGCAAAAAGTATGCCCACCCCATGAAACCTTTTCAATATTCAATGACATACATGTCCAAGGAATATAACTCAACTCAACCATCGTAGTTAGTGTTCTACATTTGTATGTTTATTTTCCAAATCCATTGAGGAAATTTTGATGTGATTTAACTGGCATTGGTGATAGGCTTGGCTATATTGTCCTCTATTTGTTTACCTACAAGCATCATTATTTTGTTAATGATTCAAAGCAGGACAAGGAAAATTAACCTTAGATATATTTGTAATTTCTGTATAATTTCCTTAAGATTTCCTCATATTTCATGATATAACATCATTACTTGAATCCATTTTTCTAATAAAACATTGATACATTGGTACTTGGATCTTTGTTTATTAGTAGGAGTTAATTATAGACGATACACCTATTTCCAAGTTACATAAATGTGAAAACTTTGATACCGTATTTGTCCCTTTCTAATTTATTTGATCAACCAAAAGCATCAAAACTTCAAACAACACTTCCAAATATCCTTTCCATTCACATCTAGCAATATCTTGGCTTCTTTTAAACTTAGTGGCATATTTGGCTCCATGTTGAATTGGTTACCTAAATATTAAGGATATTTTTATCAAGATTTTGTCCATGATTCACAATCATACCTTATTCTCTATATCCCATGTTTCTTTAGTACAAGGATTATTATTTATTTAAAAGGAGATGTATATAGTTGAATGTATCCTTTATTTTTTAACCGCTACAATTGTCATTATATTATTGCATTCTACAAGACTAAGCTTCACTGTAGTCTAGTATTTGGAAATATTATGTTTTGTTCCACATCAATGGTATATTGAATTGACTTATAAGAGGTAGCCAAATTAGTTCCTTGAACATGTTCTCATATCTCTTCAATGAATTTGTACTTTTCAACCATATTCAAGAATCTTTGTTACTAGCTATTCAATATTAGAAAGTTGAGCTTCTTGAAACATATATAATTATAATACGACTTATATTGATTTAGTCTTTGTTAAAGTTCTATATATAATAAATCAGGACTAGTTTTTCAAATGCCACACTGTCAACTTTGAATGATACCACATCAAACTCAAGTACATTGACATGGTTAATGAGTGTGATCATGAATTAAAATTTGCACATTTTAGTGACAAGTAAGTCCATATTTACATAGGTATTATAATGAAAATGGACATTTTTTTTAAGGTTTGTATTTAGGACAAGGTGTCCTTAATTATAACTCAAGAGTTTTCCAAGGATTTTTATTGGGCATTCAATGCCAAACAATAGTCAAAGTTTTGAACTATGTCTACTTCCATATGTAACCAATGTCGATATACTTTCTATTTCACTGATTCTCTTACAACTTCTCCATTTGAATACAATGGTTATTAAGTCAAGTGGTTCTTTGTTGCCAATGTCAGTTTATTGTGGGTAAGGGTTCATGTTTGTATCTAAGTTGACTCTTGAGTTTCATTGGGGCATAATTCCTATAGTCATCTTGAAATATTACTTGCAATACCTTTACACTTTTTTGTTAATACAAAAGTAAACATCGGTTAAGTAATGCTCATTCAATGTACCACAATATTGCTTGTTGGTTTTGACTTTACATTGGTGTCTACTACATCAAATACACATCAAAGGTTTAGCATAGTTGTTAGTGTAATGTCAATCTTGATTAAGTTACATCAAAGTTTTGTAAGTGGTTTTAAAGCTATAGATATTAGAACATTTTTGGATGTGTCTAATGTTGAATATATGTCCATTATTTGTTTATTAACTAATGAATAATGGATATCAAATAAAATATATTTGAATATCAATATTGTTAGGTTTTCAATATTTATTCAATGTGATACATGTCACATAATAAATGTCTTATCTGCAACATCAATTTGATGTTAGATATAATCATTTTTTTTTAAATGTTTTAATGCCACATACACATTGAAAAATGACCCAAAACATAGTAATAAATGTTTTCCTTTAAACTACTTGTAAAGAGATCCAACAATTTATTTTAGAAAGTTACTTCACTCTAAGACTCCACTTTTGAATTATTGAATATGATTTGTAACTAGATCTCTTTGGTTGGGAATGTTTAATTGGTTAAAGAAGGAATCACTTATACTATCTCTCTAATACTATATCAATACATTTGTAAAATCCAACCAAGAGGCAGAAAATTGCTTTTTATGTTCACAAAGCCATCAAAGGTACATAAATTAATCAGTTTCTAAATATAAGAATGCAATAGTTACTTTTTGTAGAGTTGGCACTTGGTGTACATCAAAGAATTGATTCAATTTAGGATATCCATGCCATGTGATCATCACCATTAAAATTGTTAATATCGATACTGGGAATGAAGTAGTTCCTTGGTCTAGAGTTTAAACCATAATTATGTGAATCTTAGATTTATAGAGTCTAGGTCTCAATCTTGTTGTCCTCCAAATAGGATAATTTGTTCTCCATATGTGATTGGGACTCAATCCAATTGTTCTCCTTAACCTCTTCTTGAGGAGGAAAATTTAAGTTACTGAGGTTTCTTATCTCCTCGATATTATTTCCCTTCATGTCTTTGAGATCATCTTCACTTGTTGTCTCCTATGACATATTTTTGAAATCATCTTTGCTTGACATGTTTCAACTTTAGAATTCTATTTTAGTTACCTTTTTATGATATCAACCTTTCTTTCCATTGGAGATTCCATGATCCCTATTATTTCTTCCACCTTGGACACCTTAAATTCCACCTCTTCATTCTCTTCTCCTACCATGTACAAGCCTTCAAAATCCATTATAGGAGTTGAATTTGGGTTGTTATGTCTAGACATGATGGACTTAGGGTTTTGTAAGGTATACTCTACTAGTAAACCTTGAACATGTTACAACTTTTTCAAACCTATTCCTTTATTGATGAAATATTTACATGTTGTAATTTGATACTTATTCTTTGGTATCCCATTTATTCTACGCAATTTGAACCTTCCAAGGGAAAATTACAGTGGAATTATCATAAACTACTTCTTTTACTCTATTTCAAAAGAACAAGCTTGTAATTTGTGCACATTCATCAATATTTCCTCAACAAATATGAAATTTGGACTTGAAAACCCATAGTGTATATTCTATAAATTACCTCTAGTAGAACATAATTTGGATTTTATAGTCAACCACAAATGACAAAATGTATATTTATATTTTAGAATATAACCCTTCAAGTACTTGTCCGTGCCCTACACATATACTTACCTTTGCTCTAGAACAACGTACATAGATCCATGCTAATGTAATAACAACACCCACCCACATGAAACATTAGAACTATTTAATGAAATGCAGGTCCAAGGCATAAAACCTAACTCAAATAATTTTTTGTTGTTCTCCCTATTTGTGTTGATTTATTGGTTCTAAACAAGGTAATTAGATCCATGGTTATGCGAAAAGTATGCCCACCCAATGAAACCTTTGCAATATTCAATGACATGCATGTCCAAGGAATATAACCCAACTCAACCATCGTAGTTAGTGTTCTACATTTGTATGCTTATTTTCCAAATGCATTGAGGAAATTTTGATGTGATTTAATTGACATTGGTGATAGGCTTGGCTATATTTCACCTCTACTTGTTTACTTACATGCATCATTATTTTGTTAATGATTCAAAGCAGGAAAAGGCAAATTAACCTTAGAGATATTTGTAGATTTTGTATAGTTTCCTTATTCATTTCCTCAGTATTTGCTCATATTTCATAGATATAACATCATTACTTGAATCCATTTTTCTAGAACATTATTTTTGTAATAAATCATTGATACATTCGTACTTGGATCTTTGTTTATTAATAGGAGTTAATTATAGACGATACACCCATTTCCAAGTTACATAAATGTGAAAACTTTGATACAGTATTTGTTCCGTTCCATTTTTTTTGATCAACCAAAAGCATCAAAACTTCAAACAACGCTTCCATATATCCTTTCCATTCAAATCTAGCAATATCTTGACTTCTTTTAGTGGCATATTTGGCTACAAATGTTGTGCTGATTACCTAAATATTAAGGATATCTTATCATGATTTTGTCCATGGTTCACAATCATACCATATTATCTATATCCCATGTTTCTTTGGTACAAGGATTATTATTTATTTAGAAGGGGATGCATATAGTTGAATGTATCCTTTATTTTTTAACCGCTACAATTGTGTTTATATTGTTGCATTTTACAAGACTAAGCTTCACTATAGTCTATTATTTGGAAATATTATGTTTTGTTGCACATCAATGGTATATTGAATTGACTTATAAGAGGTAGCCACATTAGTTCCTTGAACATGTTCTCATATCTCTTCAATGAATTTGTATGTTTCAACCATATTCGAAAATCTTTGTAACTAGCTATTCAATATTATCAAGTTGAGCTTCTTGAAACTTATATAATTATAATACAACTTATATTGATTTAGTCTTTGTTAAAGTTCTATGTATAATAAATCAGGACTAGTTTTCCAAATGCCACACTATCAACTTTGAATGATACCACATCAAACACAAGTACATTGACATGGTTAATGGGTGTGATTAGGAATTGAAATTTGCACTTTTTAGTGACAAATAAGTCCATATTTACATAGGTATTATAAAGAAAATGGACATTTTTTAATATTCGTATTTAGGACAAAGTTCCCTTAATTATAACTCAAGAGTTTTCTTAGGATTTTTATTGGGCATTCAATGTTCAACAATAGTCAAAGTTTTGAACTATGTCTACTTCCATATGTAACCAACATTGATATACTTTCTATTTCAATGATTACCTCTTACAACTTCTCCCTTTGAATACAATGGTTATTAAGTCAAGTAGTTCTTTGTTGCCAATGTCAATTTATTGTGGATAATGATTCATGTTTGTATCTAAGTTGACTCTTGACTTTCGTTGTGGCATACTTCCTATAGTCATCTTGCAATATTACTCGCAATACCTTTATACTTTTTGTCAATACAAAAGTAAACGTTGGTTAAGTAATGCTCATTCAATGTACCACAATATTGCTTATTGGTTTTGACTTTACGTTGGTGTCTACTACATCAAATACACACCTATGGTTTAAGATAGTTGTTAGTGTAATGTCAATTTTGATTAAGTGACACCAAAGTTTTGTAAGTGGTTTTAAAGCTATAGATATTAGAATTTTTTTGGATGTGTCTAATGTTGAATATATGTCCATTATTTGTTTATTAACCAATGAATAATGGATATCAAATAAAAAATATTTGAATATCAATATTTTTAGGTTTTGAATATTTATTCAACGTGATACATGTCACATAATAAATGTCTTATCTGCAACATCAATTTGATGTTACATATAATCATTTTTTATGTTTTTAATGCCACATACACATTGAAAAATGACCCGAAATGTAGTAACAAATGTTTTCCTTTAAACTACTTGTAAAGAGATCCAATAATTTATTTTAGAAAGGTACTTCACTCTAAGACTCCCCTTTTGAATTACTAAATATGATTTGTAACTAGACCTCTTTGGTTGGGAATTTTTAATTGGATAAAGAAGGAATCACTTATACTATCTCTCTAACACTATATCAATACGTCTATAAAATCAAACCAAGAGACAACAAATTGCTTTTTATGTTCACAAAGCCATCAATGGTACATAAATTAATTAGTTTTTAAATATAAGAATGCAACATTTACTTTTTATAGAGTTGGAACTTGGTGTAGATCAAAGAATTGCTTCATTTTAGAATATCCATGCCATGTGATCATCACCATTAAAATTGTTAATATCGATACTGGGAATGAATTAGTTCCTTGGTTTAGAGTTTAAACCATAATGATGTGAATATTAGATTTAAAGAGTCTAGGTCTCAATCCTCTTGTCCTCCAAATAGGATAAATTGTTTTCCATATGCGATTGTGACTCATTCCAATTGTTCTCCTTAACCTCTTCTTGAGGAGGAAAATTTAAGTTAATGAGCTTTCTTATCTCCTTAATATGATTTCCCTTTATGTCTTTGAGATCATCTTCACTTGTTGTCTCTTGTGACATATTTTTGAAATCATCTTTGCTTGACATGTTTCAACTTTGGAATTCTATTTTAGTCCTTTTTATGATATCAACCTTTCTTTCCATTAGAGATTCCATGATCCCTATTATTTCTTCCACCTTGGACACCTTAAATTCCACCTCTTCATTCTCTTCTCCTACCATGTATAAGTCTTCAAAATCCGTTATAGGAGTTGCATTTGGCTTGTTATGTCTAGACATGATGGGATTAGGGTTTTCTAAGGTCTACTCTACTAACATGTTAGAACTTTTCCAAAACTATTCCTTTATTGATGAAATATTTATATGTTGTACTTTGATACTTATTCTTTGGTATCCCATTGATTCTGCGCAATTTGAACCTTCCAAGGGAAAATTACAGTGGAATTATCATAAAATACTTCTTTTGCTCTATTTCAAAAGAACAAGCTTGTACTTTGTGCACATTCATCAATATTTCCTCAACAAATATGAAATTTGGACTTGAAAACCCACAATGTATATTCTATAAATGACCTTTAGTAGAACTTAATTTGGATTTTATAGTCAACCTCAAATGAACAATTCTAGATTCATATTTTAGAATATAACCCTTCAAGTACTTGTTCGTGCCCTACACATATACTTACCTTTGCTCTAGAAAAAGGTACATAGATCCATGCTAATGTAATAACAATACCCACCCACATGAAACATTGGAATTCTTTGATGAAATGCAAGTCCAAGGCATAAAACCTAACTCAAACAATTTTTTTATTGTTCTCCCTATTTGTGTTGATTTATTGGTTCTCAACAAGGTAATTAGATCCATGGCTACGCCAAAAGTATGCCCACCCCATGGAACCTTTGCAATATTCAATGACATGCATGTCCAAGGAATATAACCTAACTCAACCATCATAGTTAGTGTTCTACATTTGTATGTTTATTTTCCAAATGCATTGAGGAAATTTTGATGTGATTTAATTGGCATTGGTGATAGGCTTGGCTATATTGCCCCTCTACTTGTTCACTTACACGCATCATTAGTTTATTAATGATTCAAAGAAAGAAAAGGAAAATTAATCTCAGAGACATTTCCAAATTCTGTATAATTTCCTTATTCGTTTCCTTAATATCTACTCATATTTCTTAGATATAGCATCATTACTTGAATCCATTTTTCTAGAGCATTATTTTTCTAATAAAAAATTGATACATTGGTACTTGGTTCTTTGTTTATTAGTAGGAGTTAATTATAGACGATATACCTATTTCCAAGTTACATAAATGTGAAAACTTTGATACCATATTTGTCCCTTTCCAATTTTTTTGATCAACCAAAAGCATCAAAACTTCAAACAACACTTCCGTATATCCTTTCCATTCACATCTAGCAATATATTGACTTCTTTTAAATTTAGTGGCATATTTGGCTCCAAATGTTGAGTTGGTTACCTAAATATTAAGGATATTTTTATCATGATTTTGTCCATGGTTCACAATCATACCATATTCTCTATATCCCATGTTTCTTTGGTACAAGGATTATTATTTATTTAAAAGGAGATGTATATAGTTGAATGCATCCTTTATTTTTTAACCCCTATAATTGTCTTTATATTATTGCATTCTACAATACTAAGCTTCACTATAATATAGTATTTGGAAATATTATGTTTTGTTGCACATCAATGGTATATTGAATTGTCTTATAAGAAGTAGCCACATTAGTTCCTTGAACATGTTCTCATATCTCTTCAATGAATTTGTACGTTTCAACCATATTCGACAATCTTTGTAACTAGCTATTAAATATTATCAGGTTGAGCTTCTTGAAACTTATATAATTGTAATACAACTTATATTGATTTAGTCTTTGTCAAAGTTCTATGTATAATAAATCAAGACTAGTTTTCCAAATGCCACACTATCAACTTTGAATGATACCACATCAAACTCAAGTAAATTGACATGGTTAATGGGTGTGATCAGGATTTAAAATTTGCATGTTTTAGTGACAAATAAGTCCATATTTACATGGGTATTATAATGAAGATGAACTTTTTTTAAGGTTTGTATTTAGGACAAGGTGTCCTTAATTATAACTCAAGATTTTTCCTAGGATTTTTATTGGGCATTCAATGCCCAACATAGTCAAAGTTTTGAGCTATGTCTACTTCCATATGTGACCAACGTTGATATACTTTCTATTTCAATGATCATCTCTTACAACTTCCCCCTTTGAATATAATGGTTATTAAGTTAAGTGGTTCTTTGTTGCCAATGTCAATTTATTGTGGATAATGATGTTGAAAATAACAATAAGAAATGATAAAAATAGAATCCAGATATTCCAATTTTAATTTGTTCTTGAATTAAAATTGCGAATTAAATTTGAATTTAGTCTCACCAGCTGCTTGTAAAATAATTAATTAATTCATTATGGATTAATTAGTTGGAGAACTTCAAGTTAGAAGTCTTTATAAATTCATGCAACATTTATCCCTTAAATTAAGGAGATTATCCCTTAATTAAGGAGATAAGATTGAGTTATATTTGAGTTGTTAATTAGTTAGCTCAGTTTACTGAGTTAAGTCCAGTTAAATTAGTTCCAAACTGTTTGAGGAACTAATTGTGAGTTCAGTCAGTTAATGCATGCATGCATCCAACTAGTGTACTCCAAATAACTGAAGATTCTTTCATCAGTAACTCATGCATGTTTATTATGAGAAAGACCCAGTTGAGATTAAAGACAGGGAGAATGTACTATCAATTTCATGTTTTCTCCTATAATGGAAACTCATGCATGCAGAAGGATTAATGCACAGGAGGATTGCGCAATTTTATAGGGTGTGAGATCAATGTTACACTTGGTAACAATAGGATCACCTTGGAGAAACCGCGCAAGGAAATAGGATGCTTGGAGGGTAGAGGAGAAGGTTTGTGAGAAGCCTTGTTTGCCTGTGAGCATCCAGGAGGATTGTATTGAGAGCTGGCTAGTTGTGAGAGCTAAAGCTTTGCGTAATTTTGAGATATTTCCAACTTGTATGATAATACAGATAGTGGGGTTTTTAGCTGAGGCTTTCCCCTGAGTATTTTCTCTGTTTCGTGTGCATTGATTCTTCTTCTTATAGTTATATGTGTTCAGCTCTGATTCAAATCTATCTTTAAGCTTCCTCAAGTTTGATAGTAGAAGTAGATTATAGTATTTTGCTTTGGTATATTGCATTATCGGGTTAATCTACAGTCAGATTTTCTACATAGATCTCAGAGGTGGATTTGTAGAGAATTTGTAGGAAATTCTACATGGTATTAGAGCTGAGTTTATCAGAGCTGTGAACAATATAATGAGAAGAGAATTCCAAGTTTGAAGTTCGAGGTTGTAGGTGAAAATCGAATACTTATCATACTTCAAGGTTGGCCAATTGCATTCTATGGCTTGAGACTTGGTATGCCTTGGAAGGCAGCTTGAATTACATAGTATGGAAAGATCAAATAGAGGCTGTATTAGAAGACAATGACTTGAAGGATTTCATTGATCAATAAATCCAAAATCCAGGTTCAACTAATGCACAAGAGTTGGCTGAGTGGAAGAAGTGTGTGGCGAGGGCGAGACAGATCATCCTTGAGGGAGTTCGAGACCATATTGTCTCGAGTCTCCATGGGAAGGATACTCCATATTCAATGTGGAAGACATTGAAGGACCTTTACCAGAATAATAGCGACTAGAGGAAATTGGCCCTCAAGGATAAGCTTCGAAGAATCAAGATGGAGGATGGCGATACTATTTCCACATATCTGAACAAGCTCACCACTTGTAGAGATAAGCTTGGAAGTGTGGGAATAACTACTGTTGATGATGATATGGTGAGCCTTGCTCTCCTTGGCCTTCCAAAGAGCTGGAATAGCTACCAAGACTCTGTGAATAGAAGGAAGAAACTGTCGGATTAGGAAAGACTGTGGTCGGATCTCATGTAGGAGGAGATTAGGAGGAGCACACAGGATGGTTCTTCATCTAAGGATGATGATGAAGAAAATATGGCCTTAGCAAGTAAGGCAAGAAAAGGGAAGGGAAGGCGTCCCATTCCGAATCAAATTCTTCTCATGGAGGGAAGAAGGTTGACAAGTCTAAAGTGAGATGATTTAATTGTCACGAGATGGGTCATTATGCAACTAATTACCCATCAAAGAAGTCCAAGAAGGGATCCTCGAAAGGATCGGAAGGTGAGACATTAGCCTCTCAGTTCGAAATGGACTTTACCCTCTTCGCATGCATGGTGTCATCGATGATGAGTTGTGGTTGGTATCTTGACAGTGGAGCCTCATTCCACATGATTGACGATAAAAGTTTATTTAGTGCCCTGGAGGAGAAAGACCTCAAGATGCGCATAGAGATGGGTGATGACAGAAGGTATAGTGTTTCAGAAGTGGGCACGATTGCTTTTCAAAGGGAGCATGGAGCTCTTATCACCCTGACAAATGTGAAGTATGTGCCTGGACTGAAGAAGAACTTGGTATCGATCACAATGTTGGAGGACAAAAGCTACGATATTTTCTTCATTAAGGGAAAGGTTTTCCTTAGACACATCATCACGAGACAGGTGAAACAGACTGGTTCACGAGTTAAGAACCTATATGCTCTTGAGGTTCAAGATGCATGCACAACCTTGAGGAGCTAGGCAAATGTTAGAGACTTGGTGGTTGAGAGGGAGAGTAAATTACCTCTCAACATGCAGTCCTAGAAGAAGTCTCAGACAATTGTGGAGGAGCCACAATTAGAGTTAGCAGAGGGATCACATGTAGCCATACCTCTAGGTGTGAGGTGGGGCGATGTGAAGTGATAGTCCCAAGAAGGTAGAAATTGGGTAGGGTCCATTGAGAGGTTTTATCTCATGGACCATACCTTGCTACGGGAGCCCAAAGTACATAGTAGCAGGAGGAATCAATGGGATTGATGTAGTCAGAGATCAAAGTGACAGAGGCTAGAGCAGTCAGATACTGAAGAGCGCAGAGAAGGATTGAAAATAGTGTAGAAAGGTAGAGTCAATAGAAGCATAGAGTTTTTAGTTGACAGAGGCAATAGTAGTCAGAGACTTTGATGACAGATGCTTCATACTGATTCAGGTTGGATGTTTTTTTTTTTTTTGGAGTTGCTGGGGCAACAACACTAGAGAGAAGTGTTGCATGCAGAATGTTCCAAAGATTCAGGATCAAGATCGAGTTGAATTCCTTTCTTGTTGAGAGGGAGTGTTGAAAATAGCAACAAGAAATGATAAAAATAGAATCCAGATATTCCAATTTTAATTTGTCCTAGAATTAAAATTGTGAATTAAATTCGAATTTAGTCTCACCAGCTGCTTGTAAAATAATTAATTAATTAATTATGGATTAATTAGTTGGAGAAGTTCAAGTTATAAGTCTTTCTTAAGTCATGCAACAGTTATCCCTCAAATTAAGGAGATTAGCCCTTAATTAAGGAGACAAGATTGAGTTATATTTGAGTTGTAATTAGTTAGCTCAGTTTACTTAGTTAAGTCTAGTTAAATTAGTTCCAAATTGTTTGATGAACTAATTGTGAGTTCAGTCAGTTAATGCATGCATGCATCCAACTAGTGTACTCCAGATAAATGAAGATTCTGTCATTAGTAACTCATGCATTTCCATTATGAGAAAGACCCAATTGAGATTAAAGAAAGAGACAATGTACTATCAGTTGCATGTTTTCTCTTATAAAGGAAACTCATGCATGCAGAAGGATTAATGCACAAGAGGATTGCATAGTTTTACAGGGTGTGAGATCAGTGTTACACTTGGTCACAGGAGGATAACCCAGGAGAAACTGTACAAGGAAATAGGAGGCTTGGAGGGCAGAGGAGAAGGTTTGTGAGAAGCCTTGTTTGCCTGTGAGCATCCAACAAGATTGCACTGAGAACTAGCTACCTGTGACAACTAAAGCTTTGTGTAATTATGAGATATTTCCAACTTGTATGATAATATAGTTAGTGGAGTTTTTAGCTGAGGATTTCCCCTGGGTATTTTCTGTGTTTCATGTGCATTGATTCTTCTTCTTATATTTATATGTGTTTAGCTTTGATTCAGCTCGATCTTTAAGCTTCCACAAGTTTGATAGTAGAAGTAGATTATAGTATTTTTCTTTGGTATATTGCATTATTATGTTAATCTACAGTTAGATTTTCTACATAGATCTCAGAGGTAAATTTGTAGAGAATTTGCAGGAAATTCTACAAATGATTCATGTTTGTATCTAAGTTGACTCTTGACTTTCGTTGGGGCATAATCCCTATAGTCATCTTGCAATATTAATTGCAATACCTTTATACTTTTTTGTCAATACAAAAGTAAACATTGGTTAAGTAATGCTCATTTAAATACCACAATATTGCTTGTTGGTTTTGAATTTACATTGGTGTCTAGTACATCAAATACACATCGAAGGTTTAGCATAGTTTTTAGTGTAATGTCAATTTTGACTACGTGACACCAATTTTTTATAAGTGGTTTTAAAGCTATAGATATTAGAACATTTTTGGATGTGTCTAACATTGAATATATGTCCATTACTTGTTTATTTGCAAATGAGTAATGGATATCAAATAAAAAATATTTGAATATCAATATTGTTAGGTTTTCAATATTTATTCAATGTGATACATGTCACATAATAAATGTCTTATCCGCAACATCAATTCGATGTTACATATAATCATTTTCTATGTTTTTAATGCCACATACACATTGAAAAATGAACCAAAATGTAGTAACCAATGTTTTCCTTTAAACTACCCGTAAAGAGATCCAACAATTTATTTTAGAAAGGTACTTCACTCAAAGACTCCACTTTTGAATTATTGAATATGATTTGTAACTAGACCTCTTTGGTTGGGAATTTTTAATTGGCTAAAGAAGGAATCACTTAACACTATATCAATACATTTGTAAAATCCAACCAAGAGACAACAAATTACTTTTTATGTTCACAAAGCCATCAATGGTACATAAATTAATTAGTTTCTAAATATAAGGATGCAATAGTTACTTTTTACAGAGTTGGCACTTGGCGTAGATAAAAGACTTGCTTCATTTTAGAATATCCATGCCATGTGATCATCACCATTAAAATTGTTAATATCGATACTGGGAATGAAGTAGTTCCTTGGTCTAGAGTTTAAACCAATAATGATGTGAATCTTAGATTTATAGATTCTAGGTCTCAATCCTCTTGTCCTCCAAATAGGATAAATTGTTCTCGATATGTGATTGGGACTTGATAAAATTGTTCTCCTTAACCTTTTCTTGAGGAGGAAAATTTAAGTTACAGAGGTTTCTTACCTCCTTGATATGATTTCCCTTCATGTATTTGAGATCATCTTCACTTGTTGTCTCCCGTGACATATTTTTGAAATCATATTTGCTTGACATGTTTCAACTTTGGAATTCTATTTAAGTTACCTTTTTATGATATCAACCTTTCTTTCCATTGGAGATTCCATGATCCCTATTATTTCTTCCACCTTGGACACCTTAAATTACACCTTTTTATTCTCTTCTCCTACCATGTACAAGCCTTCAAAATCCATTATAGGAGTTGCATTTGGCTTGTTATGTCTAGACATGATGGGCTTAGGGTTTTGTAAGGTATACTCTGCTAGTTAACCTTGAACATGTTACAACTTTTCCAAACCTATTCATTTATTGATGAAATATTTACATGTTGTACTTTGAAACTTATTCTTTTCTATCCCATTCGTTCTGCACAATTTAAACCTTCCAAGGGAAAATTACAGTGAAATTATCATAACGTACTTCTTTTACTCTATTTCAAAAGAGCAAGCTTGTACTTTGTGCACATTCATAAATATTTCCTCAACAAATATGAAATTTGGACTTGAAAACCCATAGTTTATACTCTATAAATTACCTCTAGTAGAACTTAATTTGGATTTTATAGTCATCATATATGATTTTTTTACCAAAATGATATTTAATTGTGTTTTGACGACTAGACAAAAACTCGAACACATAACTTGTAACTACGAAAATAAATAGAACTAGATTTTATTTTTTTTGTTTAATGTACTTTGTTATGTCCTTTGTCAAAAATAATTTTTTTATCTAATTGTAATGATCCAATTTTTCTTAGAGAGAAAATAGTAAGATGATTCGTTTGAATGATCCAAACCATGGATCAGTTTCTTTGATACCAAATATGACAGACCAAATAGACAAAGAAGCATGAAAAGATGCAATTAAATGGTGCCATTCCTAAATCAACTTAAAGAAGTGAAATAATGAATGAATAAGAAGCCTCTTGAGAGGGAAACTATCACAATACTAGAGGACTCCTATATATTTAGGTTATTTTTCATCCTCTTGACATGCAACACCTAACTGTTCTGGTTCATTGGTGTGGCCAAACTGAGAGTACTACGTTTGGAGTACACTCACAACTTTCTTCTTATTCAATTAAGACTTATATTCTATAATCAATGCTTAACCATTTAAATAATAAATAATAATACATAGTGCACAACATGTATAACACACGTGGCTTTGTTTTAGATGGGAGGTTCAACCAACCTAACACCAAGAACAATTGTTACAATGTGTTATTACAATTGGAGCATGAAACCCTCACAAAGAGAATATAATAATATAGTTAAGCATGGTTCATGCCAAAATACCAAACCCGTACAACCCCTGGTGTGCAATCCTTAGTAATAACATGACTAGTGTGGTGCACACTCGTTAGTCACAACATGACTACTGTGGTGCACACTAAAAATCTCAACTCATACCATTGTTCACCATCTCCATTTACTACAAGCCATAAAACCCCTTATGTTTCACCAATCATTCATATCAATTGTTTTGTTATTCCATTATGTTGGGTCTTTCTTCCACTTATTCCCCACCTCTCTCTCTATATATATATCCCTCCTCCCTCTTCAAGTGACGGTTTCATCATTCCAAATGGAATGAGATAACCATTGGTAGTGCACAAAGGCACTCCATGGAAATCCAAAATTCATGTGACCTAACTTGTTTGACATGTCTCTTATGTACATATGATTAATATTCATGTGATCACTTACCGTGTCAAATCATCTATGTGATCAATAGTTCTTGAGCTAACCCAAATAATGGGTGACATGTTTTTTCCATCCTTGCACGATGTGCAAAACATCCTCAAATTTTCTTAATGAGGTGACTAGGAATGCCACAATTTCAATCTAGTAGGTGAAGTATCATGTATCATCCCATGTTGTGTGGGTACATGCACAATA
>APFE030885933.1:0-11990 GCA_000404065.3 Pinus taeda
ATAAATATATTATACCATGCCATTGCCATGCAGTATTTAAAGGCCCCTTTCTCTAATATGTCCCTCTGTGTTGAATTTGGTAGCACAAGGGTCCCAAATTCTCTTATATTGCGGTTGATTGAATCTTGCAAGAAGTTACACAAACAATGAATGATATTAGTGATCAAATATGGACCAAACAAAGCATTGAATTAGAAGGAAACAATGCATGAAACAAAATAAAACTAAATGACTTGAAACAAGCAAATGAAGTAAAAATAAATCAACAAAGTAACGGGAAAAGGTCCCTCTTTATTGCTTGTTGGTAGTGAAAGAGTTAAAAATGGATTTCAAAGACACTTGAAGAGAGTTTTTTGAGCAATTATGCTCAGTAGCTCTCAAAAAGAATTTCCCCTTCTCAATATCTTTTGCAAGTTCCTTCTCTCTCAAAGAAGCATAGAAGTATCTCAATGGTGGAATCCTCTTAACATTGGAATTCTTGATTTCTTGGAGAAATTTTGGAAACATTACAATTCACAACTTCTCCTTGTTTTTGGCTCTCTATCCCCTTGAATTTATAGAAATTTTGAGCACTTTCTGCCTCATTTGGCTTATAAAAAAGGTTGTTTGGCTCATAAATGAAACAAGAGCTACCATCCTCCTTGAATTAAGGCTTCTTGGTCCTCAAGGCTTGAATGGTTAGCTCTGCCATGTTAGGAGGTTGAGTCTATTTCAATCAATGCACCCCCTAAGGTGTTGACTGTGGTTTTTGCAACCCTCGTGGCTATCGAAGATAAATCCACGAGGGTGTGTAAACGATCTTCGAAGCACATGAGAGGGTTGATTTTTTAAATAAACTTTAGGAGAACCTTTTAATTTTTTCCTTTCATAATGTTTTTAGCTAGAAATGTGCCATCTATGCAAGTTGTTTACTAAATTTGAGTACCTTTTGTTGTGTACAAATGAATGTACCATTGTTTCATAATAATAGTTTCCCCCCAATGTATTAGGTTAGGATTAAATATATAACTAAAATACATCATGTTTTGTTGTTCCAGATGATGAGTCCCACTGACTTCTAGAGAGAGCAAAACTTGTTGTGGAGATGATTGGGCCAAAAAAACTTTACTGAGAATCGAAAGAAAACCATGGTCAAAAGAAATATTGATACAAAGGTGTTTATACAAGGCTATCATTTCCCATACTCGTTATGATGACTCTGACTAAGATATTACAAATACACATGAAAACCTTATCAAATCAACATTATAGTGGTTGATGTGTTGTTAACTAAAGAAGATAATTGTTCTTTCCCTTAAGGGCGTTTATTTCCAATAGATTGAAATGGGTGCCCTCATGCATCATATACAAAGCATAGCTAAAGGAGGTGTGATTTGAACACATGTGTCTTTGACTAAATGAGAGAATTGCAATGATCATAAAGTACAATACACCATTGATGTGAAAAATTATGTTGGTGTCGAACATTAGGGGGATCGATGAAATAAGTGGGAAATGAGGTTTCCCAATGTTCCACCTAATATTGTCCCAAGAAGGTGGGGAGAAACCAAGGTATTGATTCTATTATGGAATATGAGTGTTGGAGTCAATAGAAAAGAAGCACCCACCATCCGGAAAATTGTTCCAGGACATCCATATGAAGCTAAGGTAGGTATTGTAACATAATGGGTCAAAGGCATCGTCACAAAGGTTGACAGTATAGGAGGCATACTGAAAACTGCCCAAGGTTGGAGCTATAATGCGAGTGGTGGGAGTCAAAATAAAAAACTACGAGGGATAGGCCCTATGGTCTAGAGGATGTCTAGGGGAGGTATATGCATGTTCTAAGTGTCATGGTGGAAGAATAAACAAATGGTTATCAATGATGTGGGTAAGAGGTGAGTAGAATGCAATCTCCAACCAAGGGTGACTAGGTACCGTCATTGGGTAAAAGACACAAAAATATGAGTGAGAACCCTTTTTCAAAATTATCTTTGTACACTTGCCAAAAGAATTCTAAAAGTGGTTTTGGATGTACAAACATGGAGATGGGTGCCTCAAGAGTATGGTGGTATTCTTAATGATACATGTGGGTATTTGTAGAGGGTGGGGCCCCATTGGCTGGTCTCAGTGTGGGATGAATGAAACATATTTTTTAACACATATGGTCTACTGCGATGTGGGGGATGGTAGGCCAAGTGCGAAATACAATGGTGCATACATGGTAATCCGAAAATAATGGTGATTTGGGAGGAGGTGGTAAGCAAGAATATGAATAAGGAAAATGCAACTTAGCTTCAACATCATGAGAAAAATGGCTTTCTTGTTGGAGAAAATGGTCATGGATACTGATAGTGTGATGTGAATGACTAAATGAGGTAATCCATGTAGGTAAAATATCTATCGACCAACATGAACATTTACTAGGTGCAAGTGGAAGGTAACGGTAAACATGGTCGAGATGATGGACCCTATGGTTAGCTCAGAATAAATGATGTTAGGATATGCAACGTTTTGGAGGAAACCTATCATGTTGGTGGAGAATGATACCTTAACTGTCGATTGGTGTACGAGAGGTCCTTATTTTTCTTGGAAGCCAAAAATAACCCGCATCTTCAAAAGAAAATCCCCAAGTGAAAACATTTTATAAAATAAGATATATATTAAGCATATTGAAGAAAATGTAACCAAAATAACAAGAAGGTGACCCTAACCAGTACTCTGAGTGTGAAATGGGCCCAAAATGAAAACTTTTGATGAGCTTAAAGGAGAGAACCATGATGAAGATGGGAGAGTATTGATCCCAATGCCACTGATGGTTTGGAAAATGGAGCTTGTGGGCTCCCATATGGGCCTTTGGAAGAAAGGAAAAAAGGGTGTATATAAGGGCGATGGGGCCGACATTGCCACTCATTTGTGCTTTGCTAGCGTGGTGATTGGTGTGGACCCCAGATCATGTACCTAAGGTTACGGTTACGCGAAGTATCCTTTTAGCAATCGAGGAGAGATAGGTAAGCCATCTTGAAACCCCCTTTATCAATTCAATAGAATAGGGTAGATAGGTCATACAAGAGTGGCATGTACATACCTTTTAGATGAATAAGCCCTAACCTGCATGGGAAAATGGCTCACAGTCGTGCAGGTCCTTTTGGGTAAGGGTAACAAAGTCGTGATGGTATCACGATTGTGAGAGCTATAGCCATGATGGTACCATGTCTATTAAAAAAGGACACAAGGACCCTCCAGAGGGGCCTCACAAGTTTGGGAGTGACTACCATGAGGGTGGTCATTGTTGTGCAAAATATGGGCATGAGGTCCCTCGTGAATGTGGGTGGAACAACTGCGAGGGTGCACACGACTATTGGAGGAACAATCGTGAAGGTCGCTTAAGGGGAAAATTTGTTTGTTTGTTTATTTTTTTCTTTTTCTTTTTTTTAGAATGATAGGATGAAGCCCATACTCACAAGATTGTTATGTGGAGAGAGAGGGACTAGGTGCTGCTATGAGATGTCGTGGCAGTGGATGCCTAGGACTGGGCGACACTAGCAGGATGGGGGTTACAAAATTTTTGTTAGAACCGCTTGCTTTATTTGTAGGAGGAATTACTGCAATTTATGATTGAACACGAGCAATTGGATCGACAAGTTTTCAACATTTGGGGATCCAACCTCCCTATATCGCTCAAGCTCTACATTTACTTTGTGGCGAGATTAGTGCCTTGGTGGTAGGCATTACTAGTAGAGCCCCATCGTGGTGGAATCCCATTAGTGGACTTGGTCAATTAGTGGTGTGGGCCTGAGCCATTCGATGCATTAGGATCAACTCTATCCATAACCTAGTGACACTAGAAATGCTGGTGATGATCATCCGCATCTATGGTTATTTCACCCCTCATCATATTATGGGGGGTATGATTGGAGTGTTGGAGTCTTTACTTTTTGCCACATTTTTTGACTAGGTGAAAGTGGTATATCGGGGTTTGAAAACTCAACTGTTTGAGGTGGCTCGACGAGAGTTGCGAGGTTTTGGATATTGGAGCATTGTTTGTAGCTTCATATACGGGCATGTGATATTACTACGATTGATCATTCATCTGGAATCAACACCGCATAAAGAGACACATATTAGGAAATGGGTGCCTTTGATGTCGTGGGTAGGTGGTGGAGAGGTGGGTCATTACTTGACAGACATGGTATAGGGTTGGTTCCTATCCAACTCTCAACTTATCCTAGAGTTCCTGCATGTTAGGATGGACTTCAGGGGTGATATTGATATGGGGTTGCCCCCAAGCAATGCATGGGGCCCAATAGGTATGTGTGTGTATGATTTTTACATCTACAATTATGTATTTATATGTTGATGTTGTATACTATTTTTTTATTGATGTTTAATATTTTTCTTGCAGATGTGGGTCCTCGTGGGCACCCCCAGGGGAGGCTGGTAGGAGGGGTCACAGAGGGAGGAGAGAGATGACCTCAAGAGGGTGGCATTGAGGGAGGATGACGGTGGCCTTGGGAGGGAGGTGTTGAAGAGTATCTAACATAGATAGCACGACTTTAGATAGGTGCTCCCTACGAGGAGGGGGAGGATGCGGCAAGTCTCTGAGAGGAGATCCAGTGACGTTGGGCCCGTGTGAGGGATGTAGAGAAGAAGGAGAGAGATTCACATGATGACAACTAATGGACCTCTTAATAGGTTTTCTAAAGGAAGGATGGATTATGCTCAACGAGGATGTGATTGAGTGGATTATGACCAGGACATAGAGTGGCATCATGTCCTACGTAAGTAGCTGCCACAATGACCACAACACAATTACTTTTGGTTTCGATATATGGGGAGGTAGGAGGGCCTCCAATAGGTGGTGTGTGGGGCAATGAGCCCCATCCTTAGATCATGATATTATACCATGGGAAGCACCCATTATGAGGATTCTCCCCTCTTTTTGTAGATGATATTATTTTTATGGCGATGGCTAGTTGATGTACATAAACCATATATATATATATATATATTCTAAAGGAAAAATCAAACTTTTTATTAAGGGAATAAAAAGTTACATATTAGATGCAATAAAGCATTCATAAACCAAACCGTGAATCCACAATACGCAGAAAGTGAAGACACAACATACCGAGGAAAGTGAAAAAATCACTTACTCAATACTAATAACCATAAAAAGTACTATAAACTGTGACCATAAACACGGGTCTCTCTGAACAATCAGAGAAAACAACTTTTAGACAAAAGATAAATGTAGTAGTTCATTGTTTTCACCAAAAATTGGTATCCATAAAGAAATTGGAGATAAATACATATATAAGCGAAGATAAAAGGCACCAATGAAGTCCAATCAACCCCAAAAAACCATATGATGCAAAGAAGAAAATTGTGCATACACAAAATGACTGAGCCATTAAATGAAAGGAGGTTGATCCAACTCAGTAACCCGCTCGTTATCGGAATCAACTATGTGACAGATGTCGAAAGGTTGCTGTAAACCTTTCTTAGAAAGGATATCTTCTTCTGCATTCCTCTCCCTGTAAATATGACATACAAAGAAATCAACAAAACTAGATTTTATAAAAGAAATTTCTTCTAAAATAGGAATCAAAGTAATATTTTGAAAACGCTGCACATTGTTTGTCCAATTTATCACATTCAGAGAGTCACCAGAAATCTGTACTAAGTCAATCCCCAGATGTCTTAACCAACATAAAATGATTTTGAGGGTTTTTAATTCTGCAAAGTTGTTTGAACCTGTACCAATACCCACTGACACTTTTAGAGATATGTGATCATTTATATGAATGATAATACTTGCCTCGCATCTATCTTGTGCATTAGAAGCACCTTCAAAGTATGCCCATGGGACATCAGGTCTGATATGTTCTTCTTGTATATTCCGACAGGACAAAGAGTGGGTGTTTTGAGGGATCAATTAAAAAATAGAGGCACAATGAATTGCAATAGGATAAGGATTTGAAGATTGTTTTTGAAAAATGCCTTTGTTCCAGGCTAACCAAATCCATCAGCAAATAAGCAGGGAAATTTTCCTATAATGAGCGTCATTTGAGTTAAACCATCAGTTTTTCGAAGCATCCACCAGCGAAAGACCATGCCAATTGAGACTAATGCCGACAACAATCAAGAAGATCTCCCATATTTTTAATATAAAGGGACAACTTAAAATAAATGAGAAATGATTTCTTCAAACTTTTTGCATAATATATGCCATCCTGGCCCATTCTTGTTTCTTTTTTGAAGGTTATCCCAATTTGGCACTTCGTTCTTGAGAATACACCAGAAGAAAAGTCTAGATTTGTTACTTGGACACACACCCAAGTTTCCATAGTGGCCTGTGCCACCATCTCCTAACTCCACCATCCCTTCGATTCATTTGCAGATTGTATCCAAACTTCGGAGCATAGATACCACTTGGAGAGTGAACCCACTGAAGTTCATCAACCCTTTCCCTATTGTGGACATTTTTTTTCTACAAATCCGTAATATATTCCAACCAAACTCCATCCCGCTAAGGTTTGAGGTTTAAATCCTCAGACCACTTCCAAACTTGATTCCAAAAAGAAGTGTGTTCCTCATTTGTAATTTGATTGAGAAAATAGATGCCTTGAACAACAAGAAACTCCCTCATATTCCTTGGAAGAATGAAAGCATCATTACAACCCACCGAAGGGTCCACTCCTACTCGAACATTAGTGCCATTCTCGAAAATCCAGGACAAACCATCAACAACAATGTCAAAATATTCAATAGTGGCCTTCCAAATGGTCGAAGAATTTATTGAGGAATTATCCGGGATTTGCAGCCAGGCATCCAAGTCCAAGGGATCAATATTTCATTTTTATCATAGTTGTCCAAAGGTTGTCCTTGATTAAAAGACTCTAGCCCGATTTAACAGCCAATGATTGAGAAAATCACGGAAGATCCTTAATTCCCCACACACCCCAGTCCTTTGGACATGTAATTTTCTCCCAAGCAACCCAAGGAAGAACATCATTATCCTTCGAGCCCACCCATGAGAAGCAGCCACATACTTTCTTGATCTGAGAAATAACCCCTTTCGAAACCCAAGAAAGTGCAATCCACTATACAGGGATAGCAAATAAAACATATTTTATAAGAACTAGGTGCCCTGCTCTTGAAAGCCACTTGAAACTCTAGTGCTTGACTCGCTTTTCGATTTTTGCAACCAACCATTTCGAATCTGATTTCCTGTATGAGTCTGGCTTAAGGTTGAATCCTAGATATTTACGACTTTCCGGCAATGGATTAATTTCGAAAGGAAATAAAGATGAAATTCTATTGATATCCACCCCAAAGAGCCCATTGTGTGTAATAAAGGACTTATGAGTATTTATGCTCATCCAAGTTTACTTAAGGAATAAATCCAGGATCATATTTAGTTGTGTTAGTTCACCCCTAGAAGCATCACAAAATAATAAGATATCATTGACAAAAATAAGATGAGTAACAAAGAAATTAATTGCAATTTCAATTCCTTTGAATGCGCCCCTTCTGATGGAAGCATGAATAAATTGGCTCAAACCTTCAACAACGAAGAGGAACAGAAGGGGGGATAAAGGGAATCCCTGATGAAGGACCCTCTGGCTAGTGAAAAAGGGAGAGGCAACACCATTGATAAGAATAGCAAAACTCACATTTTTTATACAACCTATAACCCAATTAATAAAATCAATGTCAAAGCCCAGGTGGGTCATCAGAAGACGCAAGAACATCCAATTAATCTTGCCATATGCCTTTGAAAGATCAATTCTGACAATCATTCATTTTTTGTTGAGTCTTTTGATACTGTGCAATGATTCCTGGGCCACACCGATGGCTTCATGAATTTGCCTACCGTCAAGAAACCCAAACTATTCCTGAGAAATGTTTTTTGAAAGTATGGGTTTTATTTGGTTTACAATAGTTTTGAAAATAATTTTATATATACAATTGCAAAGAAAGATAGGTCTGAATTCATCGAAACTCTAAGGATCAACATATTTTGGGATTAGGTCCAATAAGGTTGAATTGATGGGTTCATTCACAAAATATTTGCTTATGGATTACTCTACCAGTCCTGCCAAGTCATCACCAATAAGGTAAAAAAATGTTGGAAGAATTACACGGTCGAACCATTAGGACCCAGGCTCTTCTCCTTTTGCATGGAATTTAGAACTCTCTGCACTTCCCCCTTTATTACGGAAGCCATAAGAATTTCATTATCTTCCTCTTCAACAAAACTGGGAAAAACCTGTGCCACTCGAATAACTTCGGCTACAGTGGCCTCAGGGGGGCCTTAAACAAAGTTTTGAAATGACTAACACCCAACGCAACCAACTCATTAAAAGAAAATGTTGACCCCCTATTAAATTTTTTCATTTCCCAAATGGTGTTTGTGTTTCTCTTGCCCTTTGCATAGTTTTGCAAAAATTTGGAGTTTTCATCCCCAACCTCAAGCCAAATAGTTACTTTTAAACCTCCACTTTTCTTTAGTTTCTTTGAAAATCCTACGCTTTTCACCCTCCATAGCTTTGATCCTTCCCTTTTTCTCTTCCATCTCATAACCATCCCCCTCCAAGCTTTCTAAAGCCTCAAGTTCGATCTCAATGTATTTTAGAACCACTTCATCCCTTAATGATTTTTCCTTAGCCCAAGAGATTGTTGATCGTTTCAATTTTTTAAGATTTTCCATAAAAGACTGAGCAAGCAATAAACCCTGGGATCTGTTCAGAGGTCTCCATACCTAGTGAACCAACTTATTATAGGATTGATCTTTTAGCTAGGAAGAGTTAACTTTAAAAGGAGTGTCTGCCTTCCTACTGGACCCTATTAACTCCAAGAAAATTTGAAAGTGGTATGAAACACACCCGGATCTGACCCACTAGTGAAAAAATGGAATTTGAGCAGCCAAATCTTCTTTGATAAAAAACCTATCTAAACATTTTTCCACCCTAGCCTCTCCATCCCTCTTATTTCTCTAGGTAGGTTTTTACTTTAATAGGTGAACATCAATGAATCTGCCCATCTGAATCTTGTTTAAGAAGAAAATCTAAAGGGTCTGCCTAAGCCAAAGGCCCCCAAGATTCAGACAGACCTAAAGAAACATTAATATCCTCTCCAACCACAATATTTGAGCAATTCAACAGAGATTTTGAAAACAAATTGTTCCAGAAGGGAATTATTTCATGGCAAGGGGCCATTAATGTTGATTAGGGTTAGATTTGTGCAAGGATCATAAGAGAAAACCTACTCTCCTAACATCAATTCAGAGCCCCAAGAGTTCAGGAGTTTTATGTTTTTGTCCCTAAAACCCAATGCTAAACCCCCAGAACAACCAATTACATCCAATGGGACAAAGGTCCAACCAGGCAACATAATGCTCAAAGACTTTATTACCAAATCCCCGAGGCCAAGAGTCTCTTGGAGCATAATTACATCACAATTGACATTTTTGAATGGATGTTTTAAAGCCAACTTTTTCTGGGTGCTAGCTAGCCCTCTATAGTTGAAGGATAACAAAACGATTTGGAAACCACTACTAGGGTCATCACTACTCTAAGCGACCCTTTGAGGGAGAGTTGTTTTCCATCAACAATGTTAAGCTTTGCTTTTAACTGGGCCTTTGAAATGTTCATCTTTCGACCATGGGTCTTGGGAGGACCGACAAGATCATGAATAAGGCCGAGACCACCATAGGTTCATCAATATTATCTTTTTGTCCCGGGACCAAAGGTTATAATGGGGCTTTTCAGGGCAGATATTTGATGGGAGGGGAAAACTAGATCTCACCAAAGAGGGTCCAGAGAGATTTAAAACTGAGATGGATATGACGATACTGTTAAGAGCCAAATATATGTTACAACATGGAGATAACACTTTAGTAGAATCCTGGAAGGATCAGGCCCAAAAATAGAATCCATTTGGGGCATCAACATAATCGAATGAGAGGGAGAAGGGAGAGAAGCACTACCTGTAGGAAGAGATGCCTCCTACTCTTCCATCTCGTCCCGCATGTGTTCATTCACTGGGGTTTTTGTAACATCGAGGATTTCCAATTGAACCTCCTACATCACTATTTGAACCGGTGTCTCTTCCTGATGATCCCCAGTCATTGCCAGTTTCTCCATGACTTCCTCCTTAGGCTGGTCCCACATCTCTTGAACCGACTCAACCCTATTCTTTCTCTGTCACCTAAACCCCAAGGGGAAATCCCTTGCCAAGTCATCGTGCTTCTGGCAGAGATGGTTTCTATAAGGAAACTATTCATAGTCAAGTAATTGAGTGAAGGAATAACCATCAACTTGAATCTGCATCATATTTGCCAATCCTTCCTTCGGGTCCAACCTTATTAGGATGTGAGCCACCTTCCTGTCCTTAGACACGTGAAAGGACATATTGGCTTCCAGAAAAGTACCCAAAATGTTTCCAATCGCCCTAAACGTGTACATTGACCATAACTAAGGGGCAAGAGCTGGAAGATGCACCCACACAGGAATTTCTTCTAATCTTTCTCTTTGAGCGTCAAAGAGAGGATTCCATTTAAAAAAAATAAATCGAAGCTTTCCCAAAACCCCAGTTTCGTTCAAGAACCCATTCAACAACATCAACATTTGTACATATGACCTTGAACCAACCCCTAGTCAGGAAAATGACCTCCTTTTGTTAAACAGGACCATCACTCCACTCCTTTTTTATCCATTCCGAGAAAAAATTGGTTGTGAATTGTCTTCCCTTTACTTGCCCCACTATTATGTGCTCCGATGCATCAATAGCTTCATCCATATGAATGTCGACCCTTATAACTGAATTTGGCCTTTCCACTTTCTTTCTAATCACTTTCCCCTTCTTCCTATTCAGTGCTGAAGACTAAACATTTACAAAATTTTCTTTTGATGAGTGGTATTTTCCATCTTGAATTTCAAAGACCGAGAGACCCCTTAATGGTTCATCCAGAACCAAATTATTGCTTGGGCAAACCCCAAAATCCAAGGCCTATCCACCAGAACCGTGAATAAGTAGATGACTACCCTCCTTCAACCCCAGGGAGCTCAACTCCAATTGACCCACTAGTTCTAGACCTTGGCAAGGTAGAGTTGGAAATGCTAAATCGGCCTTTCCTGTTTCTTCTTGGAGATGTAGACCTTCAGAAGAATTTAAGTCTGGGAAACCAGTAAAAGGGTTCTCTCCATTACCCACTTCCTCTAGTGCTAAAGAAAAAGAATCAGAGAGGTTTATTGCACATGTCAGCGCCGTAATTTTGCAATTTTGAGTTTTGTACAGACTCAAGCCCGCAACCGACCGATCAAACCCCAATTACTCATTTAAGCAGGATTGTAACCCTTCCTTTCTCTTAAGCCCACTACTCTTGACAATGTCTTCCAACCCGCCCGTTAGAAACCCACAACCAGAAACTACAAGTGGGGTTATTGGGCTTAGTTTTTTTTTCCCACCAAATGCACTACACTTCCCTGACCGACGAGAACTTCAGTATCCGGAAACCAGCAAAAGAGCTTTGAGGATACATGTTTTCAATCCTCCAGTAACCCTAGACCACCACCAAAGGTCCATGCCAACTTTGTACTACCACTTCTACTAGGTGTAGACCTAGCTGGCAAGACAACCTTCTCTAATTTTTTTTGTGTCATCTCCAAACCCCATACCGACAAAATATCCTTTAGTGACGGCTCCAAATCCACATAATCCTTGGGGATAACCATCCTGCTAACAATTATGTGTAAAAAATATTAAAAAAGCTACCACACTGACTAGACTAACTAGGCTAACGGCTTGAGCATCGAAGAGCCAAATGAAGAACTAATGTGTGAAGAACCTCCAGGGAGCAGAACGTGATTGGTAACACTGTAGCACAAATGATTTAAAAACCCAAAGATAAAATTGGGAGCTCCTTTACAGTGCGAGTAGGGAAATAGAAAATGGTTTGTGTAAAAAACCGCAAGAGGAAAGTAACGGTAAACCCTGAACTGGTC
>APFE030885936.1:7454-17517 GCA_000404065.3 Pinus taeda
TGTATCCTTTTTCATCAACCACTACATCAATGCTGTCAACAATTCTTCCAAGTCTTTTATTATAACACTTATATGCTTTTCTGTAGGGAGAATAACCAAGAAGAATGCCTTCATTTGCTCTAGGTTCAAGTTTGCCACGCTGTTCATCAGTATTCTTAATATAGCATTTGCTCCCAAATATTTTGAAATGCTTTACCGAAGGAGTCTTACCATACCAGAGCTCATGCAGAGTTTGAGTGTTGTTCACTCGGACATTTGTTTTGTTGAGAATAACAACCGCAACATATGCAGCTTCACCCCAGAAGGTTGCGGGAGTTCCAGATTCATCAAGCATAGCACGAGCTATTTGTTGGATTGTTTTGTTCATCCTTTCCACTACTCCATTTTGCTGAGGAGTCCTGGCTGTGGAGAATTCCCTTCTTATTCCATGTTCTTCACAGAAATCGAAAAATTCATTTGAGGTAAACTCCCCACCTCTGTCTGACCTGAGACACTTGATTTTGTAATATGATTCATTCTCAACCAAGGCTTTGAAGGATTTGAATTTTTCGAATGCTTCGTCCTTGTGCTTCATAAGTCCTAATCAAACCATCCTGGAGAAATCGTCAATGAATAGTATAAGGTATTCTTCTCCTCGAGGTGACCTTGTCCTGAATGGACCACATACATCTTTATGAACTAGCTCAAGAGGCCTGTTGGCTGATCCTTCCTTCTCAGGGAAGTTAGTTCTAGTTTGCTTCCCAAACTAACATGATTTGCATATGGTGTTGTCTAGAATTTTGATGTCTGGAAGACCACAAACTGCTTGGTATTTGCATGCTTTCCTTATTTGTGAAAAGCTTAGATGCCCCAACCTCCGGTGCCATAACCAGTGTTCATCATTCTTGCTCAAATAACATTGTTGTTCTCCTTCTTCAAATATGTATAGATTATTTGGAGTTCTTTTGCCTTTGATAACAGCTTCTCCCGTATCAAGATCACGAACACTACACCCATCTGATCGAAATATCACCTCGGTTCCATTATCACACATCTGACTAACACTCAATAGATTATGCTTCAAGCCATCAACATATAAAACGTTTCCAGCTTTGACCTTTTCTTTCAACTGAGTAGTGCCTCTTCCTTTTATGGCTGCAGGGGTATCATTTCCAAAATAAACTTTCTTTCCCTTTTCTAAAGCAATATATGATTCAAGTTTTTATTTTTCACCTGTCATATGCTTCGAACATCCGATGTCGATGTACCATTGATTTTCCTGTCCTTCTGCATATAAAGCTATCCCACATCTTTCTGGTTGTGGTTCCTTTATTCTCCATGTTTTGGCACTGGAGGTTTGTTCCTTCTGAGTTGATTTCCAAAACTTGCTCCTGCATTCAGAATCTTCATGACCAAAATTATTACAAATAGAACATTCAATTTCACTTTCAAAGGCAGAAAAGTTGTTATAGGTCCTCTTCGTGATTTCAGGCATACTTCTTTGTTTTTGAGCTTCTCTAGTCATGATTGTCTTATAGGTAACACATTGAGCTGCTTTGTGACCAAAGTTATGGCAAGAGAAACATTGGCCATTGAAGAAATTCCTACGACTATCATCTAAGATTGTAGTTTCTACTGCCATCCATTCTTGAAGAGAATTGGGAAGATTTTACCTATGGCTGGTTGTAGCTTCTCTTTGTCCTTAAGGTAGCATGCCCCCGATTTTCTTGATAGTCTTTGTTCATCCTTGAGGAAGACTGTCCCTGATTTACCTGATGATTTCTATTAGGACTTTGCTCACTCCTTCTTGTTGCATCAAGATAACTTTTGGAGGTGGAAGCTTGAGATGCCTCTTCATTATACCCCAGACCTGTCTTGATTAGAGGGGAACGATGTACGCTGGTAATCTCATCCAGAGTTTCAGATCCTTTAGCAAATTTAAGATTAAGGGCCTTTGTTTTCTCAATTTCTTTCCTAAGACCAACAATTTCACATTCTAACTTCTCAAGATATTTTTCTTTTTCATCAAGTTGAAATTGAAAAGTATCAATAATCTCATCCAGAGTTTCAGATCCTTTAACAAATTTAAGGTTAAGGGCCTTTGTTTTCTCAATTTCTTTCCTAATACCAACAATTTCACATTCTAACTTCTCAAGAGATTTTTCTTTTTCATCAAGTTGAAATTGCACAGTATCAATGATCATATTCTTTTCTTCTAAACATCTTTTGAGTCTAGAAATCTCTTCATAAAAGCCATCTATATCTATAGCATCCATGTAATCATCATCTTCAAAATCCATTAGAAGTTTATAGTTATTACCTCTTTCATCTTCATCGCTATTTGAGAGTCCATCACTATCTTCATGAGTGTAATAGCTTTTCTTATTTTCATTCTGTTTCTTGTTCCATCTAACAGGAACTTTCCCCTTGTCAATCTTATCCTTGTGAGGACATTTGGAAACATAGTGACCTACTCTTCCACAAGAAAAGCATTTGAATGGTAACTTACCTCGGAATCGTCCAGTGCCCCATTGAAGATTTTTGACAAAATTTGATTCTTCTTCTTCTTCTGATATGTGTCCAAACTCATAGTAATCTCCTTTGCTTGAAGCTTTGAAGGCGGCTTCTCTCCTATCTGATGGTCCTCCTTTCCTCATTTCATAAGCAGTTAGAATCCCATGCAACTGTGACATTTTAAGGTTTTGAAGATTCTCCTTTTCTTCTATTGCAGAAACTTTAGATTCAAACCTAGGGGACAAAGATCTAGAAATTTTTCAACCACAACAGCCTCTTTTACTTCTTCACCCAAATTTTTCATACAATTTACAATCTCATCTACACGAAGAAAATAGTTAGCCACACTCTCATCATTGTACATCCTGATATTTTCATATTGAATCCTAAGGGTTTGTAGTTTTGCTCATTTTACCTGATCATCTCCTTCATAGCTTAGAACAATCTTGTCCCATATTTCCTTTGCGGATTTATATTGCATGAATTTGACAAATTCTGATTGCGATAGACATCCCAAGAGAGTATTGATTGCCTTTGCATTTGTTTCATATTTATTCTTCTCAGCCGGATCTGTAGGAGTTGCTGATGGAAAAGTATACCCTATATCTATGATATCCCAGACTTCAGTACCAAGAGATTGAAGATATGCAGTAACTCTTACCTTCCAATATACGAAGTTTGTCCCATCAAACACCGGTGGCCTGATTGATGCTTCCCTCTCGTAGTTTCTCATGATGAAAGATCTTCCTTCAAGTGATCAAGCTTCTTCAGAAGGAACTTGCTCTGATACTAATTGTTGGAAATAATACTGAGAGGGGGGGTGAATCAGTATTATCAAATTCTTTTCAATATGCCTTCCTTAATTATTGATCATTAACTTGCATATAATATTGAGCATGAAACAAGAAAAACAGATAGTCACACCAAAGAACATCATATATAAGGTGGAAACCCAATGTGGGTGAAAACCACATGCTGCAATATGTCTCTATCTTCTTTCAGTTAGAAACTTCTTTTACAATGATTTTGTATTGGTGCAGTCCTTTACCAGTATGTAGGCTGCAACCTGCAGAGAGCTACAACTCTCTCTCGTTTTCCAGTCTCTCCTGGAAGGGAGCTACAACCCCCTTTTACTTCTTTAAGGAAAACGTTTCATTAATTTTCAAACTGGATCCATGAACATCAAATAATCATCAAGTACATGAAAATCACCCAATCTCCTTATACAATGAACCAATGAATCACCCAACTCTTCATAATGCTGCAAACAGAAAAGTAATACCAGAAATCTAAACCCAGAACTCTGCTGCAATAGATAAGACAATCAACAATTGTTTCAAGATAAGACCGCAACTTCACCAACAGGGGCCTGCGTATATCCACAGCTCTTCTGAGACTGAACTGCGCAGATCCGCACTGGTTGTTCTTCTGCTCTGCGTACTTTTCTTTAGATCCGTACCTTTACTTCTGACTTTCTGTGTACACCCGCACTGTGCCTTCTTCTCGCCTGCGTACCTCGCACTTCGCCCTTTTTTGTGCTGCGTTCACCCCGCACTGTGCCTTCTCCTATGTTGCGTACCCCGCACTGCACCTTTGGCTTCGCAGCGTACTCCCACACTGAGCCTTTTAGTGAGCTGTGTACCCTTGCACTGCACCTATGGATCACCTGTGGACTTCTGATTAGGGCCAAATTTACAGTCCTCCAATGATCCACAGTCAGTCAGATCCACAGATCTGTTCATGCACCCAATAGACCATGACATGTCAATAGATTCACCTTAAGTTATCTCCTTGATTTAGATCTAGCTTTTAAAAACAATCACCCAAAATTTCAAATCTTAAGATATTCAAATTTCACAAGTCTGTGGCCAAGAGATCTCCTTTTCTTTTTATAGGCAAGCCCTTCTCAATACCATGGTCCAAAACCATAATAACACAACACCATGAACCCAATACTTGGGATCAACACTTTTGGATGCAATACCATGGACAAAAACCATTTGATCAAAAACTGTCGGGCTAATACCATGAACCATTCATGAAGATTCCCAGGTGCATGCGCTTTTATGCATTGGAGAGACTGAAACTGGGGTCTGCACCTTCTAAACGTATCACCTACGTATATGTACGCACTCCTTGGTCTGCGTACCTGCGGGTCCGCGACTTCTTCTAGGATTACCTGCAGGTATCTTAATTTCCATGATTTTGAGTGCCTGAACTGAGATCAGCTACAAGAGTGAGTTGCCATCAAGTACAACACCTGTACCATAGAGCCAAACCAGAATCATAATGCCAACAAATTGATTCTTATAAAGAGATCCAACTGTCCACCATCCTTTCCACCTTATCACCCATTCATTTGCTGTAGATGCACGACAACTTTGAGGTTAGGCCGGATTGGTACTTGCAGCAGAGTTTTAATGGCTAAGTGAGGTAATCATTATGAGTGAAGGATGTTTAGGATTATGGCGGAGAGGGGTAACTATGTCCAAGAAACGGTTAAAACATTTCCGCATTCCTTCATAAGTCAAAAAGAAAGAACTTAGCATTCATTAAAAATAATCATGATTTCTAACTTAAAACACCTTGTACTTTAAATAATTTTCTCCTAGTTAGTATGATAGCATAAGTACTCGTCAGCTAAGTGAAAGGACTTCATATAAATTTTCATGATAACCACTTTTCTATGTCATATGTTATGAAAAAATAAATTGCACTATGTTTCTGACAGGGTGCATGCTTGCACTGCTTAAGTTATACTATTTTGTGGGTACCGTTCTACTTGCTTTATCACATAGGACAACATGGTTGCACTAGTGCAAGCATAATATCTAAAAACAATGAATTTAAATAAAATATAGGTTGGACTTCCATATGACTTCCTCAACTTAAACTGAAAATGTGCTTCACCCTTTCTTGATGCTTTAGAGCATATCCTTTTTCGCTTTGTGTGCGAGATCCTACAATAAATTCACGAGGGAATCAAGAAGTGGGAAAAGGGAAATTTCAAAATGGGAAGGAATTCTGTTACAGGGATTCTAGGAATAGTAACAAAAAAGGGAATAAATAGAAGTGGGATAGGGAAAAAAATTCAAGGGTAATTGGGATTTCTTCAAAGCAGACAGGGTAAATTTAGAAGAATGTGGGAAGGTTAATCATTCTGGGATTGAAGAAGAAAATTGAGGGAATATTATGAAAGTGGAATATGAAGAAAGGTAGAAAATTTTCTGGAAGGTCTGCCTGCACTGGTGCAAGAAAAAAATAACTGCAGCAAAAATTAAACCTTACTTGAGTAAAAATATCCATGCTAATTACCCCAACTATATAAAGGTTGGTTATATTGAACCGACTTTTACTTGCTGGCCGCTAGCATATTTAAATATCAAGCAACTTTTTATCAGAAATTTTTAATCTTCCTGTTAGCAAGCTAGTTTTCAGGTTGATCCCTCTGCAATCATGTCAGCGAACTGATTTTCATAATTACATGAAAATATTTTTTCTTTACTTTTTTCTTTTATTTTTTATTTTTGTTTTTATTTTTAAGAAGAAAGAGAATTCATGTTTTCAAAAGGTTGGTATTACCATTCACCACTACCATCCCAAATCGTTGTTGGACTTGTTGTGTAAAATCTTTCCTAGTAGGTGGCTGAAAATACTTCTTTAACCTGTGTCCATTTACCAAGAATACTGAATTTTGTCCATCAATAGTTTTAACTTCTACTGCTCCATTCTCAAATACTCAAATCACTTCATAAGGTCCCATCCAATGTGTATGGAATTTCCCTTTAAAGATTTTAAATTTAGAATCATAAAGGAGCACCCAATCACCTAGTTGGAATTACTTTTTCTGAATAGGCTTGTCATGCCACCTTTTACATTGCTGCTAAATTAGTATGTTCTGCTGAACAACATCCCTACGAAATTCATCTAACTCACTTAATTGGAGAAAACATTGTTGTTGTCTCTCAAAGAGATCTAGTCCTAACTGAACTGTAGTTCTAAAAGTTTTGATCTGGAATTCAATTGATAATAGAACATGTTTGCCATATACCAGCTCATATGGTGTATGCCCCATGCTATTTGTCCAAGTGGTTCTGTATGCCCACAAAGCCTCCAATAATCATTCATCCCAATCCTTCCAATGCATATTTATTGTCTTTGACAGAATGGACTCGATCACTTTGTTCGTGGATTCCACCTGGCCATTTGCTTGTGGGTGATACGGTGTGGATTTCTTGTACCAGATCTTATATTGTTCCATCACACCCTGTACTAGATTAGAAATAAACTATGGACCACTGTCAGAAACAATTCTCTAGGCACACCAAATCTAGTAAATATTTTAGTAAAAAGAAAATCAACAACAACTTTTTCTGTAGCAAAAGAAATAGCTTTAGCTTCTACCCATTTCGTAACAAAATCTGTACAAACCAAGATATGCTTTTTACTTAATGATGTTGGATTTATTGGCCCTATAAAATAAATAGCCCATTTTTCAAATGGCTCAATCATAAATTGCGGGCATAAAGGAATTTCAATGGTTTGATTAGGCTAGCCCATTCGCTGACAACTATCACAACGCTTGACATACTGTTTGGCATCCTTAAACAAGGAAGGCCAAATGTAACCAGCATGTAATACTTTATATGTAGTTCATTTATCAGCTAAGTGGCCTCCACAAGGTTCATCATGAGCATATTTCAATATGTCAAACACTTCCTCCTCTCTTACACACCTACGGATAATCAGATCTGGACCAGTGTAAAAGAGATCTCCTTGAATCCAGGAATATGCAGCACTTTTCTGAACAATACTTCGCTTTTCATGAGTAAAAAAGTGGGGTACTCAATATCCAAGTAATTAGCAATGTTGGAAAACCATGAAGAATTTGTTGACATAGAAAAAATATGTTCATCTGAGAAATCATCATTAACAGGATTTGCTTCACTAGGATTATCTAATCTAGAAAGAAAATTCGTTATAATATTAGATTTTCCTAGTCTATCAACAATAGTAACCACCTAGCCACTCTACCGCTAGTCAATGGTTTATTCATAAAATATTTAATCGCGGAATGATCAGTATGGAAAAATACTTCATATCCTGTAATATAGTGCCTGAACTTATTAATTGCATAAATTACAACTAAAAACTCTTTCTCTGTAACTGTATAATTTAATTCAGTGGAAGACAAGTTCTTACTAATATAATAAATAGCATAGGATTGTTTATTTTCCTCTTGTCCTAAAGCTGCACCAATAGCCAAATCTGAAGCATTAGAGGAAATATGAAAAGGTAGAGACCAGTTAGGACCTCTTAAAACTAGTGCATGTACTAACTTTTCCTTCAATGTTTCAAAAGATTGTTGGCAAGTTGTGGTCCAAGAAAATTCACTATCCTTAATTAGAAGTTGGAAAAGAGGAGCAGCTATCTTAGAAAAATTTTCAATGAATCTCCTATAGTAACTAGCATGTCCTAAAAAACCTCTTACTTCCCTTTGAGTTTTGGGTGCATGAAGATGCAAAATGATTTCTATGTTTGTTGGATCAACCTAGATACCTTTACCATAAATGAAATGGCCAAGTACCACTCCTGCTTTGCACATTAATCTACATTTCTTATCACTCAAGGCGAGATGGGCTTCCTAACAATGAAGAAGTACTTTTTCCAGATTTCTGAGAGCTTCCTGAAAAAAATGGCTAGGACTGCCCTTTGAAAGGTAGTCGGGGCATTACATAAACCAAAATGGAGCACTCTATAAGCAAATGTACCCCATGGACATGTAAAAGTAGTTTTATCGTGATCTTCAGGTGCAATCTGCGTTTGGTTATAACCACTGAAGCCATCCAAAAAGGAAAAGTATTTCTTTCCTGCAAGGGTATCAAGCACCTGTTCAATGAAAGGGAGAGGGAAGTAATCTTTGAGAGTGTCTTTGTTTAATTCTCAATAATCAATACAAATACACCATCTTCCATCTTTCTTAGGGACTAGCACTAATGGAGAGACCCACTGACTATTGGAAATAGGATAGATAAACCCACCATCCAAGAGTTTATGTACGTCTTCCTTCACAATATCTCTTAGAGCTAGATTCATTCACCTTTGGGGTTGTTGGATAGGTCGGGCTCCTTCTTGAATATGAGGTGTACACGTTTCAGGAGGAATACCCTTCATATCTTGATAGCCCCATGCAAAGGCATTAAGATGGTTTTGCAAAAAATTCACAAGCTGTTATCGCTGATATGAGTCCAAATCTGAACTAATATACAAGGATTTACCTTGGCTAATCTCAACAAGAGTAGTAATGGCATACAAGTATTTAGCTTCAGGTTGTCCCCCTGTAAATACAACTTTAAGTCCTGGTATAGAGGGACATTTTTCTGTGATATGGTCTTCTACACAAATAGCACACTTATTAGTTTCTTTCAAATTAAGAGGAAATTCTTTAGGAGGATGCTTGTCTCTACATTTAAGACAGAAAATACTTAATGACTCTTGTTCCTTCATGAGTTTTTGTTGAAATTTTAAAGAGTCCAACTGTTTGGTAACAGTATTCATTATGTAAATCTTCATGTTTTCCATTTTATTTTTTAGTCCAATAATCATAGCATTAGTAGATTTAGTTTTTATATTTCTATTTCGAGTTCCTCTACCATATCTATACTGATTTCTTGAAATTTTCCTGCATAATTACAAATTTGTTTGGAAGTTTGCTGAGAAATATCACCTTGTCCTAACAAATTTAAATTATTTCTAGCATTATCAGTAAGTCCTCTTAAGAACAAAGTTCTAATAGTACTGGAATCAAGCTTAAGTTTTGACCTTTGTAAAATATACAGAAATTTTTCTAGGTAATCTTCAAGAGTTTCATCATCATCCTGTATGATTGTAAAAATCTCATCCTGCATGTCCCGAGTTTGCAATATTCTTGATATTTAGATAAAAACACTCTCTTCATCTGATCCCAAGAGGCTATAGTGTTTCCTCCTAACCCCAAAACCAGCTAAAAGCTGAAGTCCTTGAGAGTAACATGAAATAAATTAGCTTCTGAGATCATGAATAATCATAACTTCTACACAAAATATCAAACTTGATAAAAAAAGAGTTACGATCTTCATGAACTTTACCATGAAAATGAGGGAGAGATAATGGTGGAATATTCTTCATTTGTGCCACAGTATCAGGGTCCACAATTGGAAACACAAAAGTGGATTGTTCCCCACTTACCTAGTTTTCACCAGTCCCTTCCACGTGATCTTCATGGTTTGCCATTGTTTCCCTTTTGCTCCCAACAGACTGAACCACACCTGAGCTGTTGTCACGAGAATCAAGGTGGATTGTTCCTATGTGATGGGTTTGAATTAGATTGGGCTTCCTTCTCATAGAAGGAGACCCAATATGAGGATTGCTTTTAGAATTCTTCCAACCCTTAGTTGGCTTTGAACCCCTACCCTTTCTAGGCATTCATTTCATTTCAAGAAAGAAAAATAACAAACAACTTCTAATAAAAAATATTGTCAAAAATCAATCAACACTAGTAAAATTCCTTCAAAGACGCTTTTCCAAAAAA
>APFE030885941.1:7596-17849 GCA_000404065.3 Pinus taeda
TCTTTGAGGGCTGGGAACCCAAGACAAGAATTGTCCTAGAAGGTCATACTCAGGGAACACCTGGGTGGGTATGTACCTCTAGAGACAATGACTAAGGTGTTTATAAGCCATTGGCCTTTCCAACATTGTGCTCTGATCTTATGAGAGATAAAGCTATTAGTCAAGGCCTTGCTATGAACAATGTTGGCTAATATGATGCTATAATAGATGGGTTGCCAATTCGGTTTCTCTTATGTGAATTATTCAATATTGAAAAATAGCCAAACACCTTGTAATGATTTATGAATACCTCCCTAGTTAAGAGGGGGTGTATAAGAAAGTGTAACTGGGTTCGGTCTTCATAAATGTACTTTTGATATTTTTATTTATTCAAGAAAAGAAATATATATATATATATTATATTTATAATTGAGTTTCTTGCTCATTGAAATAGGACTAGCACATGTTAAAGTGTTATAAAGAGTCAAAAGAAAATTCAAATATATTCCTACCCTTGTGCCTTCGTTCGGGTCGTGCGCCCATTCAAACCCCAAATTTCCTTCAGGTGGGCGGAGTCATCGCGTGTCGTACCATGTGTGGGTGCTCGGGCACATGTGGCCATGACAAAAATGCTAAGTCTTGACCGCCCGTGTGCCTTCTTTGTTCGGGTCATGCACCCATGGAAACCCCAAATTTCCCTCGGGCGATTCGGGTTGGCTCGCCCAGGGTGGGTCGGGTCGTGTCGTGTCGTGTGTGGGTGCGTCGGTACACGTGGCCATGTCAAAAATTCTAAGTCGTCACCGCCCGTGTGCCTTGTGCACATTCGTGTGGCCCATTTGCTCGACGCTCCCTCGGGCCTTCGTTCGGGTCGTGCACCCATGGAAAGCCCAAATTTCGTTCGGGTCGTGCACACATGGAAACCCCAAATTTCGTTCGGGTGGGTCGGGTCATGTCGTGTGTGGGTGCCCGTGCAAACGCGTTCGGGCGAGTCGGGTCGGGTCGTGCCATGCCGTGAGTGGGTGCTCGGGAACATGTGGCCATGTAAAAAATGTTAAGGCGTGACCACCCGTGTGCCTTCTGCATGTTCGCGCGACCCGTTTGCCCGACGCTCCCTCGTGCCTTCGTTCGGGTCGTGCACCCACGAAAACCCAAAATTTCGTTCGGGCGGGTCGGGTCATGTCGTGCGTGGGTGCTCGAGAACACGTGGCAGTGCCAAAAATGCTAAGTGATGACCCCCCATGTGCCTTATACACGTTCGTGCGGCCCGTTTTCGCGATGCTCCCTTATGCCTTCGTTTGGGTCGCGCACCCATGGAAACCCCAAATTTCGTTCGGGCTATGCATACAAGGAAACCCCAAATTTTGTTCGGGTCGGGTCGTGTCGTGTCCTATGTGGGTGCCCGTGCAAACGCGTTTGGGCGGGTCGGGTCGGCTCGCCAAGGCCGACCGGTTCGTGTTTGGGTGCCCGAGCACACGTGGCCGTGCCAAAAACGCTAAGTCGTGACCGCCCGTGTGTCTTCTGCAAGTTCATGTGGCCCGTTTGCCTGACACTCCCCCGTGCCTCTGTTTGGGTCAGATGCCCACAAAAACCCCAAAATTTTGTTCGGGTCGTGCACCCATGGAAACTCCAAATTTCGTTTGGGCGGGTCGAGACGTGTCGTGTGTGGGTGCCCATGCAAACGCGTTGGGGCGGGTCGGGTCGGGTCGTGTCGTGTCGTGTGACGGCACCCAGGGCACACGTTGCCGTATAAAAAATGCAAAGTTGTGACAGGGGGTGGGCTATCTACACGATTGTGCTGCCCGTTCGCCCGAATCTCCCTTGTGCCTTGGTTTTGGTCATGTGTCGGATCACATGTAAACTCGTTCGAGCGGGTTGTTTGCCATGTAAACACTCGTTCGGGCGGGTCGTTTGCCATGTAAACTCGTTCGGGAAGGTCGTTTGCCATGCAAACTCGTTCAGGTGGGTCGTTTGAGGGCGCCCATGTAAACTCGTTCGGGTGGGTCGGGCGAGGGCGTCGGTGTAAACTCGTTTGGGCGGGTCGTGCGGGGTCGTCCGTGCAAACTCGTTCGGGCGGGTCGTTCAGGAGACGGCGTCTGTGCAAACTCGTTCAGGCGGGTCGTTCAGGAGAGGGCGTCTGTGCAAACTCATTTGGGCGGGTTGAACGAGGGCGTCCATGCAAACTCGTTCGGGCAAGGGAATCCGTGCAAACTCGTTCGGGCGAGGGCGTCCGTGCAAACGCGTTCGAGCGGGTCGTTCTGGCGAGGGCGTCCGTGCAAACTCATTCGGGCGGGTCGTTCGGGCGAGGGCGTCCGTGCAAACTCATTTAGGCGGGTCGTTCGGGCGAGGGCGTCCATGCAAACTCGTTCGGGCAGGTCGTTCGAACGAGTTCACACGGATGCCCTCGCCAGGAGGGGCGTGTGAACTCGTTTGGGCGGGTCGGGCGAGGGCGTCCGTGTGAACTCGTTCAGGTGGGTCGGGCGAGGGAGTCCATGTGAACTCGTTCAGGCGGGTCGGGCGTGAGCGCACCCGGGCGAACGAGCCCGTATCAAAAAATGATAAGTTGTGACCCGAGGTTGGCTTTGTGCACGTTCGTGCAGCTCGTTTGCCCGGCTCTCCCTTGTCCCCTCGTTTCGGTGAGTCGTTTGAGGGCGTGCGTGTGAACTCGTTTGGGCGGGTCGTTCGGGTGGGTCGTTCCGACGGCTCGGGTGAGGGCGTGCGCGTGAACTCGTTCGGGCGGGTCGGGCAAGGGCGTGCCTATGAATTCGTTCGGGCGGGTCGGGCGAGGGCGTCCGTGTGAACTCGTTCCGATGGGTCGGGCGAGGGCGTCTGTGTGAACGCGTTCGAGCGGGTCGGGCGAGGGCGTCCGTGTGAACTCGTTCGGGCGGGTCGTTCGGTTGGGTCGGGCGAGGGCGTCCGTGTGAACTTGTTCGGGCGGGTCGGGTGAGGGTGCACCTGGGCGAACGAGCCCATGTCAAAAAATGCTAAGTTGTGACCCGAGGTTGGCTTTGTGTACGTTCGTGCAGCTCGTTTGCCTGGCTCTCCCTTGTCCCTTCGTTTGGGTGAGTCGTTTGAGGGTGTGCGTGCGAACTCGTTCGGGCGGGTCGTTTGGGTGAACTCGTTTAGGCGAGCCGGGCGAGGGCGCAACCGGGCGAACGAGCCCGTGTCAAAAAATGCTAAGTTGTGACCCGAGGTTGGCTTTGTGCATGTTCGTGCAACTCGTTCGCCCCGCTCTCCCTTGTCCATTCGTTTGGGTGAGTCGTTTGAGGGCGTGCGTGCGAACTCATTCGGCCAGGTCGTTCGGGTGGGTCGTTCGGGCGTGTCGGGTGAGGGCGTGCGTGTGAACTCGTTCGGGCGGGTCGGGTGAAGGTGTCTGTGTGAACTCGTTCGGGCGGGCCGGGCGAGGGCGTCCGTGTGAACTCGTTCGGGCGGGTCGGGCGAGGGTGTCCGTGTGAACTCGTTCGAGCGTGTAACGCCCGAACGAATCGGGCGCTCCGCACGACAGCGGGCGACCCACATAGGGCGAGGACGTGATTCACCTAACAGCGAATTTGGATTGGGCGCGGCACCAAACAGGTTCACACGCACACCAACCGGACGAGTCGACAACCATGAACTGGTTAGGACAGTTCGGGCAACAGCTCCAAAGCGGACAGGTCGACAGCAAATAGCTAGGACAGTCGGCAAGAGGGCGACATGGATCAACAACCGAACAGGCCGAGGGAAAGTTCGGGCAACAACTCCAGAATGGGCAGGTCGAAGGCAATTAGACAGTCCAAACAGTGGGCAAACAATAGCTTGAACGACGACGTAAGCGGCGTTCAACATACACAGCAAACGAACGGGTCAGGGACAGCTCGTGGACAGTGCACCGATTGAACCGGGTTCGTTCAACAAACGGGCAAACAGCGACAACGTATGGGCGGTGTAGCGAAATGATCCGAAGTGAATGAGCGCGCGGGATAAAGGAGCACGACGCCATGTGAGCTTATACTTGGCGTTGGTCGGCTTTGTAAAACAAAGGCCGACCCGCCAAGATAATGCCACGATGGGTGAAAACATAACTCAACACACGTCGGCTTGCGAAGGGGCGGGTGTCTAAACATCAAAACGAGGGTCGGCTTCACCACCGACACCCCTCTCCAAATCGGCATGGACTCATATATATATGGAGGGCGCAAGCGTTTGGAGGATCATCAAGTCGATCAACTCGATCAACGAATTCGGTCATTCCACGAGTCTTCCAACAGAGACACGAGCTCGATGTAGCGGCTGTGCCTCAACCGGAAAGACGAAGGTCGAATAAAGTGAACGGACAAAGTGTACGCCGGACTTACGAGGCAAGCACAACAGTGTGCCATCGTGACAATAGGGGTCAGTCTTGACACAGGTTCGGGCAAATACATTAGTGCAGCGAAGGCCGCGGGCTCGCTGTCATCAATCAGAATTCGGGTATATGGTTTACGCCGGTCTTGGTATCAAACCATCGGTGTATGAGCTGTACGCTCTGTTGTAATATTGCGCAGGTCGTGGGGTTATCACACGGGCCTTGCCATCTCCAAAATTACAGTGTGACCGTGGCTGGTGCCGGCACACGAATTGTAAGAATTGTTAACCGGTTTAATAAACAATTCGGGCAGACTCTTGGTGAGCTGTCCCGTCCAAATATATTTCAAGTGTTCTTATATGTTATGGTTATGCGCTGTTATATATTGGTAAACAGTTAATTCGGTTTATGCAATTGGTAATTTATAATTGAATGAAGAATTATAATTAAAGGATTACAAGTTCGGTTATAAGATTATGATTGTGGTTTTAAGAATTGGACATAAGGTTAATGCTCGTGCAGCGCTAGCGAAACGAGCGTTGTTAAGGTGTAGTCTATAGGCAGCGTTAGAAAATAACCTGCCCGGTAGAGCCGCACCCTCCAACGAAAAAAAAAATAAGTATAGAGAGGTTGGGGGCGTGACAAGTGGTATCAGAGCCATAGGTTGGTTGGTGGACGAAAGCTGAACTTCGTATCGGTGATGACGATGGACAGGTTGAATCGTGGGGCTCGATTGGAGACGGTTGAACCTGGTAAGAGCTTGGACACCCAAGCGAAATTGAAGGTGAATCTGCCTGGTTTGGGGCAGACATCCGCAGGAATGATGGGGCAGTTCGATAGTGGCAGGAAGATGGATGATGGGATCCATGATGCGGTCAAAAGGCCTGGACACATGAACTCAGGCTGGGCCGAGGTGCAGGCCGAACTTAGGCGAATTCGGGAATGCTGTTCAGAACTCCGGAAGGAGCTGAACGAACTCAGGAACCAGTGCGAGCATGGAACGGAACTTGATCAGGTTGACAGGGAAATCCGCTTGAACGACTTAAATCTCCAAGAGGTCTTCAATGAAAGAGCTCGGTTAAGAGAGAAACAGTCTAAAGCAGAGATGGAGGTCAAACAGGTCGAGGAAGAAATAAGGAGGAGACTCCTTGGGAAAAAGGTAGTCATAATCGGGCAAGAAGAAATTGACTACATCAACAAGCTTGGGACAGAATGTCGTGAAGACATGCGGAAGACTGACTCTAAAAGCTTGGTTGGAGAAACCGTTGGACAGAACTCGGTGAAAGGGAAGCTTGGAGCAAAACAAGCCGGACCGGAACGAGGCGAAATTAAGGGAAGAAAGCCTTTGAAATGTTGGCTTTGCGCAAGGCCTCATACGGTGAAACAGTGTCCCTCGAAACCAAAGGGACTAGTTGAAGATGGGGACGGGGAGATAAGAGTTGTGTGCACGTGTTCAAAGCCGCAGCCTCAAACCGGCACATGTACAAAACCGGACACATGGAGGGAGGCTCGGGAAGATTACCTTCGACAGGTGGAAATGGCAGGCTCAGATAGATGGGCCGATTTGGTGGATAGAGGAGAGCCACCTGGCTCACCTCCCGGGAGACTTTCTTAGATGAAACAAAAAGTCGGGCTCATTGTTGACTGCTCAAGGCAGTGAGCCCGTAATCGTACTTGAGCAGGATCGATGGTCTCAACGAGCACCTGAAATGGGGGTTCCCATGAACGTGACGGGGAGATCATGAAATGAGTGTGCTACACTCGACCAATCTACAAAACAGCAGGGCAACCCAATGAAGGCCGAATCACATAATGGAGGAAGTCTACATTGCAGGTTGTCGAAATGGGACGTTGTCGGGACGACAACATCTTAAGGTGGAGGAGCGTGTAACGCCCGAACGAATCGGGCGCTCCGCACGACAGCGGGCGACCCACGCAGGGCGAGGATGTGATTCACCCAACAACGAATTTGGATTGGGCGCGGCACCAAACAGGTTCGCACGCACACCAACCGGACGGGTCGACAACCATGAACTGGTTAGGACAGTTCGGGCAACAGCTCCAAAGCGGACAGGTCGACAGCAAATAGCTAGGACAGTCGGCAAGAGGGCGAAATGGATCAACAACCGAACAGGTCGAGGGACAGTTCGGGCAACAACTCCATAATGGGCAGGTCGAAGGCAATTAGACAGTCCAAACAGTGGGCAAACAATAGCTTGAACGACGACGTAGGTGGCGTTCAACATACATAGCAAACGAACGGGTCAGGGACAGTTCGTGGACAGTGCACCGATTGAACCGGGTTCGTTCAACAAACGGGCAAACAGCGACAGTGTATGGGCGGTGTAGCGAAATGATCCAAAGTGAATGAGCGCGCGAGATAAAGGAGCACGACGCCATGTGAGCTTATACTTGGCGTTGGTCGGCTTTGTAAAACAAAGGCCGACCCGCCAAGATAATGCCACGATGGGTGAAAACATAACTCAACACACGTCGGCTTGCGAAGGGGCGGGTGTCTAAACATCAAAACGGGGGTCGGCTTCACCACCGACACCCCTCTCCAAATCGGCATGGACTCATATATATATGGAGGGCGCAAGCGTTTGGAGGATCATCAAGTCGATCAACTCGATCAACGAATTCGGTCATTCCACGAGTCTTCCAATAGAGACACGAGCTCGATGTAGCGGTTGTGCCTCAACCGGAAAGATGAAGGTTGAATAAAGTGAACGGACAGAGTGTACACCGGACTTACGAGGCAAGCACAACAGTGCGCCATCGTGACAACAGGGGTCGGTCTTGACACAGGTTCGGGCAAATACATTAGTGCAGCGAAGGCCGCGGGCTCGCTGTCATCAATCAGAATTCGGGTATACGGTTTACGCCGATCTTGGTATCAAACCATCGGTGTATGAGCTGTACGCTCTGTTGTAATATTGCGCAGGCCGTGGGGTTATCACACGGGCCTTGCCATCTCCAAAATTACAGTGTGACCGTGGCTGGTGCCGGCACACGAATTGTAAGAATTGTTAACCGGTTTAATAAACAATTCAGGTAGACTCTTGGTGAGCTGTCCCATCCAAATATATTTCAAGTGTTCTTATATGTTATGGTTATGTGCTGTTATATATTGGTAAACAGTTAATTTGGTTTATGCAATTGGTAATTTATAATTGAATGAAGAATTATAATTAAAGGATTACAAGTTCGGTTATAAGATTACGATTGTGGTTTTAAGAATTGGACATAAGGTTAATGCTCGTGCAGCGCTAGCGAAACGAGCGTTGTTAAGGCGTAGTCTATAGGCAGTGTTAGAAAATAACTTGCTCGGTAGTGCCGCACCCTCCAACGAAAAAAAAAAAGTATAGAGAGGTTGGGGGCGTGACAGATCGGGTCAGGCGACGGTGCACCCGGGCGAACGAGCCCGTGCCAAAAAATGCTAAGTTGTGACCCAAGGTTGGCTTTGTGCATGTTTGTGCAGCTCGTTTGCCCGGCTCTCCCTTGTCCGTTCGTTTGGGTGAGTCGTTTGTGGGCGTGCGTGTGAACTCGTTCGGGCGGGTCGTTCGGGTGGGTCGTTCGGGCGGGTCGGGTGAGGGCATGCGTGTGAACTCGTTTGGGCGGGTCGGGCGAGGGCATCCATGTGAAGTCGTTCGTGCGGGTCGGGCGAGGGCGTCCATGTGAACTCGTTCGGGCAGGCCGGGCGAGGGCGTCCGTGTGAACTCTTTCGGGCGGGTCGGGTGAAGCGCACCCGGCGTGAACGAGCCCGTGTCCAAAAAAAATGCTAAGTTGTGACCCGAGGTTGGCTTTGTGCACGTTCGTGCAGCTCGTTTGCCTGGCTCTCCCTTGTCCGTTCATTTGGGTGAGTCATTTGAGGGCGTGCATGCAAACCCGTTCGGGCGGGTCGTTCGGGTGGGTCATTCGGGCGGGTCGGGTGAGGGCGTGCATGTGAACTCGTTCGGGTGTGTAACGCCCTGGGGACCGGGCGCTCCGCGCACGAAGGGCGACTCTCCTACCCGACATTCGTTCACATGAAACAATGACACCGAACGGACCGGAGAACAATTCGGGCAAAATAACAGGTTGGACGACACATGGACGAACAGGTCGACAGCAACATCAGCAGGGACAGTGCGGACGTGGAAACATGACATAAAACAGCAAACGGGTCGACAGCAGTATTGCTAGGACAGTTTGGGCAATGAACGATGAGCGCAGATCATCGTGGACGAACAACGAAAGCCGAAAGAACATGTGGGTGGCGTTGGTCGGCTTTATAACCAAAGACCGACCCGCCACGATATTGTTCTCGACAAATGAACGTCACATAGAGATATGGATGTGAACAAGTATGATATATGGGACAGCCATGGAAACATAATGGAAGACCGAATATCATGAAGGCATATGTGGAGAATACGTGGAGGGCCATTACCATAATGGAATACGTATGGAGAATAAAATATATTATACACACATGGAAAGAGAATATGTGGGTGGAGAGATAATATGTGGATGGAGAGATAACATGTGGAGGTAAGAGAATGAATGGATTACGTGGAAGACATGAATGGAGCTTACGCATGGTGTTATACATAAACCATGACCAAGACTTATATTATAATTAAAATAATATAAGGGAGCACGTATGTGGATTAAACATGGACACATAAACCATAAAGAAGGCATACGTGGGCAGGCCGACATATTTTAAGGACTTAAAGATATGGCGGTGGATTAAATTAATTCAAAAGAAATAATACGTGGGCTTCTAATGCGAAAGGAGAGTCGGCTTTAAAGAAAACGGCCTCAAAACAGGGAAGGAAGCAAGCTTATATATTTGGAATGAGGAGAGCCTCATTCCTCATCATCGAACATCATTCAATATCCTTCTCATCTTCGCTCTTAAGGATCCTCGCATGGGTGGCTCGATGTAGTGCGAAAAGTCTCCAAGGGAATGCGCACTAAGCCTATGCGCATTAAGGATAAAAGGCTCCGCATATCTACAGTTGGCACATGCGCAGAACAGATTCGGTAAAGAGGAGATTGGGTACACGATTGCTGCGGGTTCGGTGGACAGGTGGTCCAGGAGGAGACTGTTCATAAACGAAGGACGCAGAATTTGGGGTATGGATTATTATACAGCAATGGCCGCAGGTTTGCTGGTCTTGTAAACAGAATTGTAGGTCGCATAAAATACACGGGTCTCAGCGTTACTGCACTAAGTGTAGCCGGTTGTAAAGGGCAGTGTATAGATTATAACCTGCTGTTATTTAACTGTACAGGCCATGGGGGTTACGGACTGTGTTGATGAACATTACAGTGTGACCGAGGCTGGTGCCGGCACACGGTTTGTAAAAGAATTGTAAATCGGTTAATGAAAAGTAATTCGGGCAGACTCATGGGAGTGTTTTCCCGTCCACTATATTCATGTGTCTTATATGTTTTATGTGCTGCTATATAATGGTGAATTGATCCGGTTGATGAATGGTTTGTATAACACAACATATGAATTGGTAATTTATAATTGGAGAACAGAAATCCTAATTAAAGAGATTTAAGGTTCGGTTATAGAATTACATTTTGGTTATCAGTTTAACGCTCATGTAACGATAGTGGAACGGGTGTCGTGAAGGCGTAGTCTGTAGGTAAAGTCATAGACTTACCCTGCAGTGCTGCACGTTCCCGACGAAAAAAAAAATTATATAAGGGTCGGGACCGTGACAGATGGTATCAGAGCCAGTATCGGTGCTGGCGTTGGAACGGAAGACTTGAGCAGGTCGCCGTGAAGTTAAAGCTGACAGGAGAAGATGGAAGGCCATCGAAGGCTGGTGACTTTGAAAGTTTATGGCAAAATGGTTCAAGCAGTGGCAGAATCGACCGAGGGGTTCAACCTCATATCGGTACGATTTGTGGAAAAAGCAGGGATGTTGTCTACCATGGAAGAATGGGA
>APFE030885942.1:9425-22683 GCA_000404065.3 Pinus taeda
TTTTGAATAGTTTTATTATTATTTCACCTTTAATATTATTAACTTTTTTTCCTAGGAAAAATCGTAATTTTATTAATGAAAACAAAATTACATGTTATAGATGCTTATAAAACATTCATCAAATCAGTCAAGATTGGTGATCACAAAGCCAATACAAAAAACAGTAGAGAAACATATTATCCTTTCCTCCATTTCTTCTTTTCTACTTTCTGCTATTCTCCTTAAGATGGAGTGGTTGTTACAAGAGCTAGCTGATTTTCCTTGTCCATTTTCAGAATTTCCTCATCTAAATCAGAGCTATTTGAAACGTGTTGACGTTTGTATCCTCTGAGTTCCTTAGATTCAGATCTCCCTTCCGGTTGTGCAGTGGGAACTGGGTTTGTTGACAGTTCATGAGTTGATTCCTTCTTTTCTACATTTTCTTGTGGATTCTAGACTTCTTCATTGGTAAGGGGATCCATTTCTTCTTCATCTACTTCATCTTCGGGAAAATGTTGAGGAGATTGCCATCCTTTGGGTTGTTTCCCTGTTTTCTTCTTCCTTCGTGGCTCCTTTTTTACTTTTGGACATATATTTTGAAGATGTCCTGTCTGTCAACATATTCAACATCTGAAAGTCATATTTTCAAAATTTAGAAACTTTGCCCAACATTATTTGTTTTGAGTTAGGAGGATGTGATCCAACAATCCTTTGCTGAGATCCACTCCACGGATTTTAGCGAAAGTGTAGATTCATTCTTCAACTCTTTGTGTATCTGTCTTTATGTATCGCCCTAAGAGATTCCCAATGCCTTCTAGTACATTATGATGGCATAAATGTAGTGGGAGATTATGTAGTCTAACCCAAACCAGCATTCTTGAAACTACCATTGTATTTGCGTCAAATTATGTGAACCATGGGGTAACAAACAATCTTGTAGTTCCCCAAAACCATGGACCTTCTTTCAGAATATTTTCTCGTTCCTCTGATTATGAAAACTTTACTATGAAAAAGCCTTTGGAGTGGAGGTGGATCTCATAGTTTATTGACCAATTTGGGAAGATCTAGTGAAAAAGATCCATTGGATTTGGCCAAAAGCTATTGAATCTGCATATAACGGCTTGAGCTTCATATGTGGTGTGAAAATCATTTGTTTGTAGTAGATCTACAGTCAATGTTGGAACATGATTCAACTATTCCACTATATAGGGGTTGGGAATATTGTGTGATTGTTCTGGATTTAGGGAAGCAACTGATTTCCCATTTAGAATATCTTTGAAACATGAATCTCTTAATTCATTTTGGTCCTTTGGGTAGGCTCAATCTAGTAACACCCCCTACACCAATTCGCTTGCTCGAACCAGAAGATCCTCCACAGAGTCTTAAATTTAAAAATATGGTAGATAATGGGGCGACATTGTAATCTTGGAGTTTCAGTTCATCCTGCATCGATTTTCCTCCACATATCAGGCTTTAAAGATGAATTGGATACCCCAGGGTCTATAGGATATTTTGATTTAGATTTTTAACCATTTCATAGGCCCACACCCAATGAAGAAAATATTTCCCGTATGGAGTTTTGATAAATATTTGAAAAGATATTTGAGTTTCAAGATCGAGAATCCTTTCTTGACCCTCATGTAAGTTGCTAACCGGATCTGTCTCAAAATATAGATTTGAGAGACCTTGAGAAGGCTACGAAATATAGATTAAACTCATAAATGAGATCCACACCTTGGGATACCTCGAATCAGTGAAAAAAAGCATCTGATCTGTCGACCTGCACCATTAATCCAAATCCAAACCTCCCTTTCGACTGTTCAGTGCCCACAGAGAAGAGATGTTCTCCTGACACCGTTGATTTGTCCATGGATCTACTATTGGGAATTCTCCATAAGGATAATCCACCTCTGCATTTTCATCGCATCCGCTATCATATCTAAGTAAAGCCTTGTGTGTGGATAGAGAGGACCCAGACAACAAAATCTGATCAAAGTATTCGGTTATCCAATACCGATCTAGATCTGACAAAGAAATGCACTTCTCTTGACCTTCACTAGCTCCATCCTGCATGAAGTTATCCCACAGATCCATAAAAGTCACAACTCCTTGGCTCCCTTGTCTTTTGTTCTTTCCACCCTCTAAAGCAATAGCCCTCCAAACTTCGTCGACACTCAGGGATAATGCAACGATCATTTCTCCCTTCAAAGTTCTATTGTCTTAATATTTTTAAACTTATAATTTATTTGACTTAAGCTATATTTATATATTATTAACATTTATAATTATATAAATACCCCAGTTATTTATTATAACCATTTTTTTAATTTATTTATTTTTTAACGACTATTTCCTCTAACCTTTGACTTAATCATTTATTTTTTTATTTTATTTATCTCCTAACGGCTATTTTATTTGACCTTTGACCTTATCATTTATTTTATTATTTATTTATTTCCTAACATCTATTTTCTTTGACCTAATCTTTCAACCTGTAGGAATTCTCCCCCCCTTTTATTTCCCCAAGTGGATCAGATTATATTCATCTAATTATCTTGAAGATGAACAACATTGGTTGGTTTGAAATGCGTCAACAATCTAAAAGATTTATGTGAGGGATCTAGGAGACATATCTCAGAATACTCATTTCATGTTTCTTGGTTTATTATTTTATATTTTTATTTGTTTATTATTATTTTGATTGATTTTATTGGTCAAAATTTTAAATATTGTTTTCTAATACTATAAATGGTCAGATTTCTTTAATTTCTTAATATTAAATACCCAATAAGTTATTATATATTATTAAAATATTAACTTATAAAATATTATCTCATGAATGATTATAAAATATTATACAATTATTTTTTTTTGTTTAAAATTCTACTTGTCATTTTGTTAAGTCTCCTTGAGAGAAGCAAGAAAGATCAAAGAAATTCTGTAGGATTTCATGACAACCTCGAGCACATTGCTTAATAATGAAAAATCTATCTTATTATTTTTCAATACCCCTGGGAATATCCAAACCTTCCTCGCTAGGCTACTTGGCTTTGACATTAACTCTTTACCTATTAGGTATTTGGGCATGCCTTTGGTGTTTAATTCTTTAAATACTTATTGTTGGCAAGACCTTCTCCAAAAAATCCAATCGAAACTCAGTAGCTGGGTGTTTAGAGCCCTCAACTTAGCTGGTATAACCATCCTTCTAAAAGTTGTCCTTCAGTCAATCCCTATCTATCAGCTCTCTGGTATGGCTATTCCCAAAACATCATGTTCAACTATGGTAGATATCTTCAAGAAATTGCTATGTGGTGGAGCTCAACAATTAAAGAAATGGGCTTTGGTATCTTGGAATAACCTTACTCAACCCAAGATGTGAGGTTGATTGAGTCTTCGGGATCGTTTCACTTTAAATCAAGTTATGGGTGCTAAACTTTGGTGGCGATGGTTAAAGGGGGTCCAAGATTTATGGAAGAAGATCTGGACCAGAAAATATGGTATGCCGACTTAGATAAAAGACATCCTCAGATATAGGGATCCCTACAAAGGGTCCTCAACATGGAACTTGGATGTAGGAAACAAAGACCTCATAAAACAACATTTCTTATGGGAGATTCGAATGACACTCTTTTGGCAAGACTCCCAATAACAGAGAGAGGAATTGTTTAGTCAGCAAGACCTAGGAGAAATATTCCTATTCATAACCAGTAAGAATTAATATGTAGTGGATCAATTCTAGAAGCCCCACCAACTGACCTGTGGATGGAGACAGTGGAAGAAGCTACAGGGCTAGCCAGACCCCCCCCCCCCCCCCCCCCCTAAAAATGGTAGCAAATGGATATGGAATTACAGTCAAGAAAAATTATAATTCAGGAGGGACCCGATATTCTACATTGGGGATATTCTACTTGGGGTAAATTGAACATTAGGGAAGCATACACTCTTAGAGAAGAAGAGATTCAAAACCACCAACAACATCTATGGAAGAAGATTTGGATAGGTAGATTGTGGCCGAAAATAGAATATATCTTATGGTTGGTATGCCGAGGGAAAATTCTCACTTGGGATCAACTTCAAAAACATGGTTTTCAGGGTCCTTCATTTTATTTATTATGCAAAAAGCATAATGAGAACCTGGAACATCTCTTGAATGTGTGCCCATTCACAGACCAAAAATGGAGGCAGTTAGGAGATGTATTTGGCCACCTGGATAGAGATCAACAAAGTATCAAGGAATCCGTCCTCTTATGGCACAAAGGCGTATTCTCGAGTCTGATTCTAAATTGAGCTTGGGAACTAACTTTGGGTTTCCTTTTGTGGGCCATTTGGAAGGAAAGGAACATCAGGATATTTAAAGACAGTCATAAATCTCAAGAAGTAATTTGGATTGGAATAGCTCAGAACATTCATGAGACCATTCTAGTGGAAAAATGGCATCTAGATGATTTGCAGGTAGCCCCACATGAAGCTAGAAGTTTAAATCTGCTGAACTTGTCTCCTAGCATGATAGCTCCAAGTTCATCGAAAATTTTAATTATCCCTTCCATAACACTGCTCTTCCCACCCGGATGGCTTCATTAAGTTAAGCTTTGATGGAGCTTCTAAAGGTAACCTGAGGAATGCTAGTTTTGGAGGTCTCTTTCAGGATTCACAAAAGAGAACTAGACTTGTATTCGTTGTGGACTGTGGTTTTGCTAGCAACAATGAGGCAGATTTCACTACAGTCAAACAAGGTCTCATCACCGCCATCATAACTGGTTACAAAAAGACAATGATTGAAGGGATTCAAAAATGGTGACTTACATTGTCAAGAATATGAGCCAAGGAGAAATATGGGAAAATCTTAGCCATAGCTAGCGTATAGCACATCTGGTGCAAGAAGTAGGTGAGATTCTCCCTACTTTTAACTATATCCTGACTTACATGTTTGGAGATAAGGAAACAAAGTTGCAGATTTCCTAGAAAATTGGGGTTGTTCTCATCCAGGAAGATCAACGGAGATGGCCTGGTGTTGAAGCCTCAAATTTCTGTTGCACCAACATGGGGGATAACCACCTAGTCCGGACCTTAAGACAACTCCTTTTCCATTTGAAGTGGTGGCTCTGACTAGGGATAATGGGACCAGTTTCCCAATGTGGGTTTCAAAATGAGAGTGGGTGGTTTACGAGTGATGCAATAGAATAATGATAACTTGAATAACCTATTCTATCATGCAAATATCTAGCTAACTTGATCTAATATAAACCAGGGTATTTCTGTATAACATGCAATCTACAAAGATATCTGCTTGACATGTGATAATAAAGGTCAATCACGCATAAAACAGAGACGATAAAGTGTAAAGATAATTTCTTTGACTAAATATTTAGTCAAAGAAATGTATAAACTATATCGCATAGTATGTGATATGAGTATATATATATTATATAATATTGTATATATTTATTCATATATATTTATATATTTATGTAAAATAAATAATGCTCAGCTTAGGTTCATTCATCAATAATGCAATTAATGCTTTAGTAAATCAGATATAAACATATCTCATATACATATTCGCATTTGAAATATAAGTGTTTGTCAGCAAATTAATATCAAAAGTACATGAAGTAGTTCACATGAGATATGAAGTACGGTATATATGTTGAGGTTCTGTCTTCATTCTGATCTAATGTATTCTAGTATGATATACTCCTTAGATCAAAGTTATCTTCCAAGTATACAAAATAGTGTTCATTCATACTATAAGTGAGTGAGTATGTATGAGTATTAATTATAGAAAACGATTCATGTTCCTGATAATTTCACTCAATGCATCTACAACTTACAATATTGTGCATTATTTGCATATGTTTTTGATAAAATTTTGGACCCTTCTCTAAATGCATGAGAAGGGTATAAATACTATTCTAACTAATGTTCAAAAATAGATTATACAAAAATTTGAGGAGGTTTCAAACAACCTTCCTCCTAACTAGTTAACTAACTCCAAAAATAAACAATGGCTTAATGAGCAGAGGTTATGGTTATGATTTTCTGTCTGCCAGCTTGTCCTTCAAATCGCATATATCGGTCATCAGTTTGACTTGAGGAGGTGCCCCGAAATGTGTTCTGACTCGTCTTGCGAAAATCGCATCTATGAGAGGTAGCAACATCTGTTGAGTCGAGTGGAGAGAGCAGTTAAGGGTCATGATTTGACAGTGTAGTTTGATGAGGTATTGCCAATACGAGTCCCAATCAGTCTTTGCCAACTTTGCGATTGCTTCCCTTTGAGTTTCTACCCTTTCCTTCCACCTGTTATGCAATTAATTCAAATCACGTAGTTCTTTCAGGTTGCCTTCTTTTACCAAGTTGGTGGCAAATAAAGTATGGTTTACTACCTTTACTATATTCTTTAACACCCCGGATACTCTTGTTACTGCTAGTTTGGCTTGTTTGATCCTTGCATCCCAATATGTGAAAAGAATGTCCTTATGTGTCTCCTCAATCTCAGGTAGATTGGATTTCCTCCCCTCTTCTATTTCTTGCCATTCGATGAACTCTGAGATTCTGGTTTTGAGATCAATAAACTGAGTTCTCTGGTCAATTGCTTTATCCGTTAACTAGTCACTAGTGATCAAATAAGGGGCGATATGTGACATCTTTTGGCAAAATTGTTTTTGTTTCTTCAATAAGAGAGAATTAAGTTGTAGCGCCTCTTTGATAAATTTCTCGATAGTAGGAACATCCTTATATTTTTCCATAGCTTGCTACAAGTCTTGGAGTTGCATATTTTTGGCCAATATGTCTGCCTCATGGCTTATATTCAGTACCTGCATGCTTTGTTGCAATTGGACCAACTACTCAACGACTTGCTTGTTTACACTTTCCCTTTCTATTTCGCGTTGTTGCTCGAGCTGTGCAATCTTTGCTTTTTCTTCTTTCAACAAAAAATATATTTTGGTAGCCTTGTCCATGGTAGCAGTTGCGTATGCTCCTGTAAACTGTGACAATCTTGTTAAGTTTTCAGCTGGGTTGGAAGGGACATCCTTCCAAACTATGTCCATTTGCTCATTCCCAGGTGGGAGTTCAGGTGTCTCAATCCTTCTCCTTTTCCTCTGTCTCCATACTACAACCTTGTGTAGTGGGTTGTAGAATACGTCAAGAGGAGGGATTTTAGTTACTTTCAAGAAAATTTCCAATGTGGTCAGAGCGAGGATGATTTCAGTCTGTTGAGACGTAGTCGCTTGCTTGTCCATCGGTTCAGAGTCTGTATTCTTCTGAACATGTGGAGGAGTTTGATACTTCGTAGTTTCCTGGTCATCTATTGTCTTGGGAGTGTCTTGTAATTTCTTATTGAATTGATCCCACTCCTATTCCAGACTGCTCTCTTTGATCTCCGAAACAATTTCTTTAGGTGGGGTACTCATACCCTACTTTTCAGTTGATTTCCTATTGGATTCTGCAGTAGTCTCGATGTCTTGGGCCTTATCTATGTTCAATGCTTTCTATGTATCTACATGATACTCTAAGCGAGAATCAGGTGCCTCGCTATTGACAGTCACACTTGGAGTAGTCTTGTCCTCAATTTTCAACAAATTTAGTGGGATAACCTTGAGCCTTTTGTTCCTGAACTCCTGAAAGCTCTCAAAATCTCCAGGACTCGGATTTGTCCTCACCCATTTGAATGCTTGTTCGAAGGATTGAGCCAACTGTAAAAGGTCCTCAAAATTATTAGCCTCATGGTTATAAGGCTTGATCTTTACCGAAGTGGTGATGTTGTATGCTATCTTGTCTGGATCAAACTACCTTTTGGGCAAATTATAGAGCCTGAGAGCTTCCAGGCTTACTTATTCCATTAGAGCATGATTAAAATTTTCTAAGGAGAAAGAACGCACCTGATAGGAAAAGATAGCCATAGAAACTTCTTGATTTCTTTGAGAACTTTGGTCAGACCTTTCCCCATGGTCTGGTGGGCTATTTCTCTTACTAACAATTTATCAGAAACATACAGAGGAAGAACATGTGAGTCTGTTGTGCTACCAAAAACCCTAATGTAGGTGAACCATTCTTCAACAAAACATTTTTCGACAGCTAGAAGGTCTGTAGAGGCTTCTTGGGAAAACCCGGGGGCTTTCTTATTGAAAATTAATGATACATTGGCAAAATATCGACATGACATATTTTATAGAAATGGGGCACATAATGGGGTTCCCAAATTTGTTTATGGCTGGGATGAATAGGGTAGGGGTCCTGCAAGGTCCATTTCCAACCCATGATTGGAAATTTAGTACAGAAATAGATGGCGTCTATAATGTAGGCACTAAAATAGAATGGAGGAAGGTTCTCTGGAGAGGAGGACCTCTTCTGTCGATATTCAGTGATGATGGTGGCTATGTTATCAGATAAGATGGTAGCCCAATTCATGATGTGGGAATTAACACAGGCATCAATCAGAGGAATCCATTCTATGGAGAACTTAGCATTATTAGTTAACCCGTATTGTCTACATAACATAGCATTAGCATAGTTGTAGGGTTTGGCCAAAGAGGCTATAGGATACATACCTGATTTATTGAATTTGAACTTATTCTCCAATACTCTCCATCCCTGAATCATATTGAGGGGTTCTTTGTTCTTCTTGGCGAATTTGACCACGTATGTCTTATCATATATGTCTTGAGGGTTAGGTATATGGTACATTTGCTTTAGGTCCTCTCCTCTAAATGACCCTATGAGTTCCATTCTCAAATTTCTGAATTGCCTATCTTCAATGGTGAGGTTTTCCACCACCCACCTGATCATATCAGTGTATGGGGGGATTTTAGATCTCGCTCCTATCATATGAAGCAAAGAACATGCAACATCCTTGAATTGGAGTCTTGAAGGTCTTATTGAGTCAATTGTTGCTCTTGTGACAGTAATCTTGGGATGCTCGTCCTCAAGCCTATTGTATATCACCTCCCAAACGGTTGCACCTCCGTCAGCGTTGCAGACCGTATCAGAGAATATAGGAGACATTTCTATAAGCTCGGACTCTGCAATGCTCAGTTTCTTCTGTTTCTGCATCACCTTCCACAATGACATATCTTTTGTAGCTTTCCTGAAATGGACGAGATATATTAGCGCAAACAATATTGGGTGATTAAGGCTGAAATGTTTGTGAAAAGACTTGAATCGTGGGAAGATTTCAAATAATATATTCAAAATTAACTAGCCATAACATGCTAAATCATTACCTGTCCTCAGGCTGCTAAATATTAATTACCCTATCAAATCGTTCATTATTATATTTAAAACATAGTTACTTCCCACGTGTGCTTCCTGATTCGCGCATCACAATTTTTAAAATAATGTTATATAACGTTACCTATTCATAATGCGAAATGCGATTGTAGATATCGCATTTCGCAAATCGTTAGCAGATGAAATTCTGGTAGGTCTTTTTACTTTCGGCTTTTGCAAAATGTGATTTGGGATTTTTTAAGGGGTTTTCTAGGTATGTCGTAGTGGGAGGATCGATCACATATCACAATTTCTTTAAAGTGTTTATCATCACAAAAAAAATGTGATTTGCGATGGGGATCCTAAACTTGGATGGCTCTAAGAGTTTTTCAAGGCGATTTCTTAGAGTTAGGATTTATTTTCTAAAGACTAAAAAAATTAAGAAGGGTCCCCATTTATATGTCTAACATTAACTTTTTTTTATACATAAATTGGGGGGGGGGGGGGGGGGTGGGGGGGCCTTGTTTCATAAACAACAGTTGGTGATTCACTTGGGAGAACCATTTATCTTTGATTGGTTTTATGAAATTTCTAGTGCTTTCAAAGTAAGAAGATTTATAGGAATAATAATTACATAAGTTATAAAGTAAACAACATTTCTCTAGAATCATAATCACTTACCTAGTCCTTTTATTTAACTACTTTACACTTTATAGTGATAAAAATACAAATTCCTTATCCCGTCAATACTAATATTTTAAAGAGATATAGTAGGTGTCTTCCCATAGATTAGTTTTTGGGTTTTTTACTCATGTATCACAAATAGAGTCTCTACTGCCAACAGGCGTTAATAGCCTCAACAGGGTTATCTTTTAACCAACAATGGTTCACTGTCCCATCTGAAGAAATTTTCAAAATTCAAAATGATATTTACTTTCTTCCAATCTCATTTGGATCTTGTCTTTTTCTTTTTGTTTCTTAAAAGACATTGTCTAGGCTTGGTAACGTAATAATGACAATCCCACTCACTAGTTGTAACTAAACTGAGCAAGCTGGCTCTTGATGAGACCCCTTGTCCTTTGATTGATTAGATCATTGGCTATTACCCTGTTTTGGTGTGTAGTTTTGGTAATATCGGTTTAATTATTTCCTTATGATCATGGTAAACAAGCTCATAATGAGACTTATTATCTTCTAAGTATTTTATATTTTGGAATTATACTCTGAAAAAGGAAAATTTTATCAGATTGGGTGAATCATTGGTTCATTTAAGAGTTTTGGATGGTAATGATAGAGTTTTAAGACTCTAATCTGTAGAAAGTCCTTACTAGGTTAAAGATTATTTTCTTGACTGATAACATCACATCTATACTTTGTAAAGGTAAGAGTTTGTTCATAGAATAAATATTTTAGAAAGATCAAAATTTTCCAAAGAAATCAGGCTCACTCTAATACTCAAATGTCCTAATTATTTCTTTAAGTTTTCCTACTTATAGAACCGAAAAATAAAAAATATTATCAAATATTTTATTTTGAAAAACCAAAAGTAAATACTACTTAACTTTTATTTTCCTAAGAATTCAAAAGGGAATATGATACAAAATGAGAAGAGGTTATCTTCTAGGAAAAGTATTTCTTGAGAATTTTCCCATTAATAGGCAAGGAATCTTTCCTTCCTGATAAGTCTTGTAAAAGAAATGTTGATCACCAATTTTATTAATGACTTGGAAAGGGCCAAGCCATAGTCTTTGGAATTTGATATGTTTACTTTTTTCCTCATGTTCTTTGTCCCATTTCAAAATCAAATCAACTATTTCAAAAGTTTTATGACTGGCAGAGGTTGTATCATAAGAGGCTTTGACTAATTTATGATGATGGAAGTGGGTTGCTTTAGCCTTTTCTCGTTCTTCCTCTAGTTTAAGAAACTGGAATTGTCTTGCTTGTAGGGAGGAGGAAGGGTTCTCATTGATGAATTGCACTAGGGTGAGAGATGGAATTGCTATGTTTGTGGGGAGAATAGCTTCTTTTCCATAAACTAAAGCAAAAGGAGAAGAACCAATGGAGGCCTTTTGTGTAATTATGTCTGCCCAAAGAGAAAATGTCAATGATTTGTGCCAATTCCTATGATTTTGGTCAATAGTCCTTTTGATGATTCTAATGAGGTTTTTGTTTGTTGATTCTGCTAGTCCATTACTTTGTGGATAACAGTTGGTGAATACTTTAACTTAAAACATCTTTTCAAAGAAAATTTTACCATTGTATTCCTAGACAAATAAGATGCATTGTCAAACATTAAAGCTGCGGGTAAGCCAAACCTGGTAATTATGTACTGATCAATGAAGTCAGTAATGCTTTCTGTATTAGCTATCTTTAAGGGGCTAGCTTCCACCCATTTTGTAAAATAATCAGTAGCCGTAAGGATGTATTTTTGCAACTTGGAAGAGTTAGGAACAATCTCACCAATTATATCTAATCCCCATTGTTCAAATGGTTATTGGATGTTCACTAGTTGCAAAGGGAATGTTGGCTTCTTTTCTCTTCCAGCTGTAGTTTGACAGGTTTTACAATTTCTTGCATATTCATGTGAATCCTTAAATAGTGTTGGCTAATAATAACCTACATGGAGGATTTTGTAAGCTGTGGTATTTCCTCCAAAATGTCCTCCAGCTGGTCCATCATGTAATTCTTGCATGACCTTTTTAGCTTCAGGTTCTTCTAGGCGTCTTAACAATATTGAATCATATTTTATTCTAAACTATACATCATTGATTAATTCATATTGATTTGATTTCAACCTTAAAGCACGCTTTGTTTTATAATTGAGATATATAGGGGCATATCCATTCTTCAAATAAAATTTCAAATCAGCATATTGCAATTGTGCATCATTGAGGCTTACCTTTGAAATCTGCATTTCATTACCTTGGTCTTCTTCTGCTGATAGGTGAGAAGCTCCAGCCAACATCCTGTAAAAAACTTGGCCCTAAAAATTTTAGCTGGTCAGATTTCTACATCATACTCTTGAAGCACAATAACCCAATTGGCTCTTTTCTCCCCTACTTCTCTTTGTATCAATAATTGCCTTACTGTAGGGTAAGGTACCACTATTTTCATATGGGTTTTAAGTAGAAAAGGTCTGAAAGGTTTCAAGGTTTTAAAAATAGAAAAGACATGTTTCTCAACAGCTCAATAATTTAACTCGGCACCTTGCAAGTTAGAGCTAAAAAAGGAGATGGGTGCCTCGATATTTTGTTCATTCAGCTGTGTAAAAACCGTTGCATATGATGTATTGAATGAAAAAGTATATAACACAAAAGGTTTGAGAAATTCAGGGATTTTTAAAGAAGGAGCATTGATAATGGATTTTTTAATCAACTCAAATGATTCTCTTTCATCTTTTCCCCATTTGAAGATTGTGTTTTTTCTTATCATTGCTTGAATGGGTAGGACAATCTGTGAAAAGTCTGGGACAAATATTTTTACAAAATTAATTTGTCCTAGGAATGATTGCATGGTATTTTTATTATGTGGGACAGAAATTTTTTGAATCTCCTGGACTCTATCAAGATCGATGTAAATCCCTTTCTTGGACACTATAAATCCAAGAAGTTTTCCTTCTGGTAAAGCAAAATAAGATATTTTGGATTTAAGGAAATGCCATATTTCTTGCATCTTTCAAAAATATGCTTTAGGTCATTTAAATGATTGTTTCTATCCTTAGAATACACTGTGATGTCATCTAGGTAAATAACAATTGGTTTATTAATTAGACCTTTGAAAGCAATGTCCAAAGCATGTTGAAATGTAGCACCTGTGTTTATGAGTCTAAAAGCCATCTTCTAATAAGCATATGTTCCCCACTTGGTGCTGAATGTTGTCTTTAATATGTCATCTGGATGTACAAGAATTTGATTGTATCCTAAAAATCTATCTAGAAAAGACATTAATTCGGAACCTGCAACTGATTGTAGTATTTGCTCCATAGTTGGCAAAGGAAAATTATCCTTTTGACAAGCTCTATTAGATTTCTAAAATCAATACAAATCCTAATATCACCATTCGTTTTCCTTAC
>APFE030885943.1:1401-23693 GCA_000404065.3 Pinus taeda
GTAAATTTCCTTACATTTGAAGGATCCTACTCCAATCAAATAATTGACGAAGACCAACATGATCGACAATTGCAACAAAATAGCACTAACAATGCTATACCTAAATCAGTGGTCAAGTTAGAAGATCTGTATGATTTGAAAGATCGGTTTAAAAGGTCTACCAATTCAAAGCTCCAAAGTTCAACTTTGAATTACGAATTAGTAAACCTAGGAACTGATGCCAAACCCCAAAACATAAGTCTAGGCCTTGGCCTAGCCCCTGAAGAAAAACTAGCATATATTCGTCTTTTGAGACAATACAAAAACGTGTTTGCTTGGAACTATGATGAACTCAAAACATATGACACTTCTATCATCCAACATACTATTCCAATGACCGATATTGAAAAACCTATCCAACAAAAAGTGAGAAAGATCCATCCCAACTTAGAAAATCAGATAAAAACCGAACTGAATAAGTTGTTGAAAGCCAAGATAATATTTCTCGTCAGACATTCTAAATGGGTCTCCAATATGGTACCCGTTAGAAAGAAAAATGGAGATATTAGAATTTGTATTGACTTTCAAAATCTTAACAGGGCCTGTCAAAAAGACAATTTTCCCTTACCACCTATGGAGCAAATATTGCAGGCAGCGGCGGGCTCAGAATTAATGTCTTTCTTGGATGGATTTTCAGGATACAATCAAGTGTTAGTACATCCTGATGATCAATTGAAAACCAAATTCAGAACTAAATGGGGCACATATTCATATCGAAAGATGCCATTTGGTTTGATTAATGCTGGTGCCACATTTCAAAGAGCCATGGACATTGCATTTAAAGGTTTAGCCAATAAATCTGTAGTAATTTATTTGGATGATATAACCGTGTATTCCAAGAAACAAAGCGACCATCTCAAAGACTTGAAACAAATCTTCCAACGATGTTTAAGGTATGGAATTTCACTTAACCCAAAGAAATCTTTTTTTGCTTTAAGTGAAGTGAAACTTCTAGGATTCATAGTGTCAAAATCTGGAATTCACATCGATTATGACAGAATCAAAGAAATTTCTAAAATATCCCTACCTCATAACAAAAAAGCCATGCAATCTTTCCTTAGTCAAATCAACTTTTTAAAGAGATTTGTTCCAGATTTTTCACGAATCACATCCCCTTTACAAACCATGATAAAAAGGAACTCTAATTTTAAGTGGGGCCAAGATGAACATGAATCGTTCAACCTGATTAAACAAGCTATTATTAATGCTCCATCTTTAGCAACTCCGAATTTTTCAGAGCCTTATATTTTATACACATTTGCCTCAGATAGGTCATATGCTGCGATACTCACTCAAATGAATCAAGAAAAGACGGAAGCACCAATTGCTTTTTTCAGTTCAAACTTGCAGGGTGCTCAATTAAATTATTCAGATGTGGAGAAACAGGCTTATGCTGTTTTCAAAGAAATCAAATACTTCAGACCTTTTCTACTCAAAACCCATACTAAAATTGTAGTACCGTTTCCAGTGGTAAGGAATCTTTTAGTAGAAGAGGATGTGGGTGAGAAGAGGGCCAATTGGGTAACTTCCTTACAAGAATATGACATAGAAATTAAACCAGCAAACATTGTAAGAGGTCAAGGCTTTTGCAAAATGCTGGCTGGAGCGTCACAAATTTCTAAAATTCCATCTGTAGAGGTACAAATGTGCAAGGTAACCCTAAACGATGAAGAGTCATTATATGGTGATATCATTTATTATCTTAAGAACGGATATGCTCCTTCACACCTTGATCATACTAAGAAAAGAGCTCTAAGGTTGAAAGACAAACAATATCAGATCATAAATGATATTCTTTTTAGAATGAATTACGATTCTGTTCTCCTTAGATTTCTTGAGAAATCTGAAGTTGAAAATTTTTTGCAAGAACTCCACGATGGGCCAGCAGGCAGACACTATGCTGGAGATGCTACTGTACATAAAATTTTGTGTGCAGGGTATTACTAGCCCACGTTATTCAAAGACTCGCACAGTTACATGAGGAAATGTCAAGTCTGCCACACTGACTGCCAAAACTACATAAGACATAGTCTGGGCTGTTAGGGGGCTCACTAACTTCTGAAACTACATAATGCATAGTCCAACATGGCCTTCTGAGGAGTGAAATTGCAGAATGTGCAGTTTTAGTTAGCAATGACTGCAAACCAGCAAACTACATTTGCGTAGTCTCTGGGGTCAGCAAGGCACTACCTCTTAGAATTGCACAAAGAAATACTGGAGGCTAGTATTGGGCCATCTTTGCACAATTTATGGGAGGACGGTAGAGCCTTCACTCTCAAAAATGTGCATTGCTAGCCAGGCAAGGCAAGGTCCAGGCTAAGGCAACCCAGACTCGCCAACAGGTGACTGAAAGGATAAAAAGTCTAAATGCATGGCGAAGCTAAGTGTAAGAAAGAGTGAATGATCATGCATGAAAACAGTGAGTGCAGGATTCAAAAAATGGGAAAACAAGCATGTGTGTGAAGCAATTCACCACAACTACGACTGTTAGTGCAGAAATAGTGTTATGCATTCAACAACAGTGAGACGTAATGAAAACCTGAAACATTGCTTCTATAAGCCAACATGCACTAAAATGACAACAGGCGTTCAATAAAACCACAAAAATAGAATTTATATGAAGCAAAATACAAAAAGCGATAGAAAATTAATGAAAGATATGAAAACTAGACTTTCTCGGAAAAAGTTGAGCTGAATGTGCCAAAGACTCCTATATGCAATGTGGGATTTTAGAGATCCAAGATCAATGTGAGGAATGAGCTCTTCAAAATTGAATAAATAAATCTTGATGAGGATGAGGCTTATGACACACATCCCAAAAACTAAAAAAAAGAGACACTTGGAGGGAAGTTTCTAAAATGATCTTTGCATATAACCTCCAGCTGCTAAAAATAGATTCCTAAGATCTAGGGATGATTTTTGTTTTTTTTTTCTTTTTTTCTTTTTCAGGAAAAAGTAGCCCATGCATCCAAATTACAGCTGCTTAGTTTTGGGGTGAGTTGGTCAACCTAAAAGCACATGCAATAGTCTACAAGCCTGGGAATGACAATTGTGTAGTTTCTGGGTTGAGAAAATCTGGGTGTCCCTCATGCATTGCACAATTTTTGGACTGAAGGCCTAGTTGTCAATTAGAATTATGCAATTTCTGAGATGAAGCCCAGTGTTGGGATGCATTGCATAGTTTTCAGAGGGAAGGCTACCTAAATAGGTTATGCATTTGAGCCCAACAAGCATCCCAGATAGATTGCATAATTTCTAGAGGGAAGGTTGGTTCCCTGCCAAAACAGCACAACTTCCTAGGTAAGCATCACAACCAGAAAGTGGTTAAGTCCCAGAGTGTCAACCTGTCGGTGGGAGACAAACAAGTTTAACAACATAGGTTGACAGGCCACTGAAACGCAACTTAAGCATTTGTACTTAGACAATGCAAGACATGCTATTGAGGATGGCTAATAGGGAGGCTCCAAAATGAAGCTAAGGAAAACTTTTGGATGGTGGTTGTAGCCGCTACAACACATTTATAATATCAAAACACATAGTGGGAACAAGACATGAGATTATTTATTTATTAAAAGCAGTAAGTACATGATAGATACAACCTGATCTAGGCCAAAGCCCCATAAAAATCCTTTCTCTGAATTTGTCTAACCCGAGCCATGAATACAACCTCTCTAATAGGTGCAAGAAGATTTTAGATAAGGATGTTGACCATATCTATAAAGGAAACAAGGGTTTTCTAGAGACTGGGAATGCAGGAGACAAGGGAAAACCAAAATTGATTTGAGAGAAAATGAGTAGAATGTTGATATCCTTCTTCTATTTCTCATTAGACCTACCCAAGGGGTGTATATATACCACCTCAAACTACTTATTTCAGTTAGGACATGGGCTCATATAGGTGGGCTCTCAGTAAAACCCATAAACCTTGCCTGAAAAACAACATTTTATTTTATTTTTTCATATTTTAAATGGTTATGCGAGTATAGTATTATGGGACCTCCGTATGTACACATTTTTGTATGGCCAAAGTTGCATATGGATTTCTAAATACTATTTTCTAGTATAATGTCAAGTCTGCATGGGAAAAGGGACTATCTAGGGCCATAAAAGAGAACCATGTCTACATGAATGTTGAATGATGCTGTAAAAAAAGAACAACAAACTTACAGGGCTTTATCTTGCACTGTAGGGTGCATAGATGACTAAAATAGAATGAACCACTATAATACATGCCAACACCATGGCTCACCTCTATGAATGTCAATACAAGACTGAGACAATCTCCTCCACAAGTCATACATGGTTGTCACCATTATAGATCCATTTTAACCATGGATCTACCAAGAGCTAAGATGGATCAAATTTCAAACTTGGAAAAAGATTTACAGGTCAACAGATTTAATCCCCTCTAGTGCTTGGTAATATGTGATTAAGATAGATCTATAGTGGTAATTTTTCATTGTTTATATTGTGTTTTTGAATATTTTACCATTATTAATATTTTATATTAAAAACGGAATGAATTACACATTTTCCTCTTATTAAGAAGTAACTACATTATTTTTATTTTTAATTACTTTTTCATTTTGAGCATTGAAATACTTTACTAAGGTAAACTTTAACACACACAAAATAGAGAGAGAGTTCATACTGAAATAGATTTCTTTTTAATTACTTTATCTCTATAAAATTATAAAGTATTATTTAAGATAAACAATTTGAAGAGTGAAAGTGAAATATCAAAGACAAAGTAGAATGAAAGTGAAATACTAGATTGTAAAATGAGTCTCTCATAGATTTTTAATTGTTTATTTATATGGTTATTTAATTTTTATTTTATTTTTGTTTTGGTTGACATTAAAGAAAATTATTTTTATTATTCTTTGAGGATGTGACAACTTACACCTGTCCAATATATTAGATTGTAAAATGAGTCTCCAACGATTTTTAATTAATTATTTATATGGTTATTTACTTTTGGTTTTTTTTGTTTTGGTTGACATTGGCGAAACTTATTTTTATTATTTTTTGAGGATGTGACATACTTACACACTTCCATCATGCTGAATTGTAGAATGAGCCTCTCTTCTATTTTTAATTATATATTTATATGGTTATTTAATTTTTGTTTTTTTGTTTTGTTTGACACGAGTTAAATTTACTTTTATTATTTTTTTATGATGTGACATACTTATACATGTCCCTCATATTGGATTTTAGAACCAGTGTAGATCCATTTTTACCACAGAACTACCAAGAGCGAAGAGGAATCAAATTTCAAGCTTGAAAAAAGATTTACATGTCGACAAATTTAATCCCTTCTAGTGCTTGGCAAACATGTGATTAAGATAGATCTATAGTGGTAATTTTTCATTGTTTATATTGTATTTTTGAATATTTTACCATTATTAATATTTTATATTAAAAATTAAATGAGTTACACATTTTCCTCCTATTAACAATTAACTACATTATTTTATTTTTAATTACTTTTTCCTTTTGAGCATTGAAATATTTTACTAAGGTAAGCATTAATACACATATAATGAGAGAGAGTTCATAGTGAAATGATAATAATAAATTTTTAAATTACTTTAATCATTATAATTATAAAATTTATTCATAAGATAGACTAGAATTATTTTATTTATGATTTGAAGGGGTGATAGTGAAATATTCAAAGAAACAAGGTAGAATGCAAAGATGAATATGCCTAGATTGAAAAATGAGTTTTTTTATTTTTTTATTTGTATAATTATTATAATTTTTGTTTATTTTTTTGGTTTCACTAACAAATTTTATTAGAATTATTTTTTGTGGACGTGATGTAGCTTACACGCTGTCCCTTATATTGGATTTTAAAAAACTGGACCTCTCAGTGGATTATTTTAATTTGTATATTTATAACTGGTTATTTAAATTTTGTTTTTTCTGTTTTGGTTGACATTAGTGAACTATATATATATATATATTATATTTATATATAAGATATATATTATATATATATTATTATTAATATATCAGTAATATATGTTATATATGATATATTGAGGATGTGACAATACTTACACAGCGTCTGTCACACTAAGTTGTAGAGGTGAGCCTCTCTTCTATTTTTTATTATTTATTTATGTGGTTATTTAATTTTTGTTTTTTTCTTTAGTTGACATCACTTGAAATTATTTTTATTATGTTTTGAGGACGTGACATACTTACACATGTCCCTCATATTGGATTTTTGAACCAGTATAGATCCATTTTAACCACGAATCTACCAAGAGCCGAGAGGGATCAAATTTCAAGCTTGGAAAAATATTTACATGTCAACAAATTGAATCCCTTCTAGTGCTTGGTAAATATGTGATTAAGATAGATCTATAGTGGTAATTTTTCATTCTTTATATTGTATCTTTGAATATTTTACCATTATTGCTATTTTATATTAAATATTTGAATGTGTTACACATTTTCCTCTTATTAACAACTACATTATTTTATTTTTAATTACTTTTTCGTTTCGACGATTGAAATATTTTACTACAGACGGAAATATTTTGTATATTATTTGAAGAGTGAAAGTGAAATATCAAATAACTAAGTAGAATGAAAGTGAAATACTGGATTAGAAAATGAGCCTCTCGTAGATTTTTAATTGTTTATTTATATGGTTATTTAATTTTTGTTTCATTTGTTTTGGTTGACATTAATAGAAATTATTTTTATTATATTTTGAGGATGTGACATACTTACACCTGTCCCTTGTATTGGATTTTAAAATGAGCCTTGTTGGGTGCAGGTATTGTGCATATTTTAGACACCTTCCCCCCCCATCCTTGACGATTTCACCCCTAAACTTGTGGACATTATATCATAATTACCTTTTTCCCGCTTATAAGAATCTATTTTTGTTATGACATATTATTTTTCCATTTTTGTTAAGTATTAATGAGGTGATATTGTTTTTATGGCTAGCCAAGGAAAATATGGAAAAAAGTTCTATGTCTTTGTTTCTTTTAGGTGATACTCCAAAGTCCATAGTCAAAGGATGAACATCGGTATGATAATTCACAAAGCGTTTTTGAGTACTTGTTGTTTAAAACCATTGTTGTTACACCTTGAATTGTTTCTACACCTCAAGCATTAATGTTACACCTTGAGTTGTTACACCTTAGGATGTTGACTACATTGCACCTATTTAGGATTGTGGGTACTATTCCATGGGACAATTGTCGTAAAGATTGTATTATCTATGGGTGGTTAAGGAATCAAGGCAGTTGTGATTTTGAGAAATGATGTAAAAGAAATAGTCCTTGTATTTAGAACCTATTGTAACAATTTCTATTCTCTATCGATATTGATCATCATGAGAATTGTGAGATTCTCATGATTGATCAATTTCTTATTTTGGGCATGTAAATCTTATAAAGGGGGCTGATTTCCATGTAAACAAGATGGAAAGTGTCATCATTTTGCTTATGTAATTCATAACCATTTTAATACAAAGAATATCACTGTTAACATTTTTACTGACATGGTGTTGGGACCTTAACTAATTTTCATTTCATCCCTATGCCCTACTAGGGATGAATGTCCCTTCTCTTTAGTAGGGATTGCAACAACAACTAGAGCATAGTGGTATAATAATTATTGTTCTTTTTAGTAAGTGTGAATCTATTTATGTTGCCATGTAATTTGCAAAATGGGTTTATTTCTATTTCCATATTTTTTATATGTTGCCACACAGGATTGATTTGAGCATAATATTCAGTTAGTTGGCTTAATTAGTGGTATGTTATGTGGTGCACCTTTTCCTTGGTAACATAAAGTGTGGTTTCATTTCTGTAAAATGTTTTTGATTTCTGCATGAGCGTTATTTTTTGCAATTAAATTCACCGACATTTGTTTGTCTTTTATTTTTACTCTTGTTTGAAGTGTATTGGTACAAACAATGCATACTCCTTTGAAATAAGTAGACCTACCCTTGGCTGATAATTAATGGTTGTGATTAATTCAAATTAACAATGATTAAATCAACTGAACATTTTGGCACCATTGCCGGGGAAGTAAGTTCATGATGGAATACACCAAGTGTTTTTTTTTAATATAGTGTTTCTAGTGCACAGGTATTGGGCAGTAAGAACATGTGCACCAATCTAGTATACCTGAGCAGGCTCACCCCTGTGGTCACTAGGACACTTAGGTTGTGTGAATTCCTTGATTCTTTAGGTGTGTTCTTAGCTTTACAAGTGTTGGGCGGTAAGGAAAGAGGTAAGAACCTGCACATCGCTCTAATATACTTGAGTGGGCTCACCATTGTATAAGTTGAGAAACTTAGGGCTTGAATAAATATGCATAAGGTCCATGTGTAAAGTGTAGTAATAACAAAAATCCAAAGTACAACCACTCTAGTAAATCACAGGAAAAATGGGTCATAAAAGAAATAAGAAGAGCACAGATCTGGGGAGAAAATATTTATTCATGAGCTGATCTCAAAAGAAGAAAATTAATAGTCAAATTATCGGAGGGATGCAAGGAAACCAGGGCCACAAAAATATGTTACTCCCATAATAAAAACATAAGCATTTGGGCCATACCATCCTAAAACTAGTGTAACCACACCCAAATCTAAGTATCCGAATCAGGAGCAACAGTGAAAGGCTAGTGATCAAGACCTTAGGATTGAGGTTTAAGAGGAAACCGGTGGGGAACATGAAGAGCCTGAGACGTAAAAGCATTCACTGACTTATCAATATCATGATTCAGGCAGTGTAGTGTGTTGAAACACCCTGAGCTATCAATTAACAAATCTTCACCCACAAGACACTCACCAACACAGTTTGAAGAAGACCCATCACAAAAAGGACCAGGAGGATCAACAATGTGGGACAATAATGAAAAAAACATTAAAACATATGCCACTAATACAACCTTTTAGTTTCCAATAGGGGATATCGAAGGCAAGGGTCCCATGAAAAACATTCCTTTATCATCTCTCCCATGTTTTCAAGGAATCATTATAAGACCCTGACACCTTCTTGTTTGAATTTGATGTCTTGTGTAGGAGATATAATTATATTTTAAATGCTCAGAAGCTGAAATTATTCCATGCAACTCTAAAAGGAGAAGCATTGAGATGGTTCACGGGATTAGGCTTTCTTACCATTTGGATGTGGAGCAACATGAAAGAGACATTCCTATCTAAGTATCAGGATTATTGTAGAACTAGGGATTTGAGGGAAAAAATATATAGGGTGACACAAAAGGAGGAAGAAATGTTAGAGGACTATGTGGAGTGATTCCATTACAATTTGTAGATATCAAAACATGGTGACTTAGATAAAGAAATCTTGAATACCATATTCATAAGGGGAATGAGAGATGATTGCCTCGATACCTTGAATCTAATAGGGAAGGGGGACATATCTTAAGAACCATTTGTCAAGAGAATAAATCTTTGTTTGAGATTCTTTAGAGGATAATCAAAGGGGAGAAGAATGGTATGATATGCCTCTGCCTGGATACAAAAATCTGCAAATGGTGGTGTGACCAACGCGGAAACCAGAAACTTGTTTGAGAATCTTAAAATCGATCTTCTTAGTACATTTTTGGCTTAAATAATGACGACACAAGTGAAGAAAGCATAGGATGAGGTTGATACATCTATAGTCATGTTTTTCCCAATATGAAAAGACAAGCATTCCTAAAAGGAATGTAGGGTAAACAACATCATCCTGTGTAACATTTGTGATCTAGAGCATTCCACAGGTCATAGCTCGGAGCTTCCTAGCTTCAAATATTTGCTTAAGGAATAGGGTGAGGAGGTTTAGTCTTCCTAAAACATTGGATGCAGGAAACCATGGCAACCACGACCCCCAGGTATCCCTCAAGACTTCTCTTCTATAAATCCATGGAATAATACATATAATGTTCATCAATTTCCATGGCAATACTCTGCCCCTCCTCTGGCGCAATATTCTTCACCTTGGAATAAATGGTCTCCCTCATCACCTTTCCAATGCCCTCCATCACAACCATATCCTTGGACTCAGAATTGGAGAGGAAATTCCCTAGGTCCAATCCCCTCTGTAATATAAGTACAACATCAATTACAACTACCACCTCTTCAAACACCTGTTGCTACACCTTCTATATGACCCTAATTACTTGTGCAACCTAACCCTAACCTGAACAATAAGGCAACCCAAAACATTGAACCCTTGACTACCTTTCAAACTTACTGTATCAAAACTTTCAGATATAACGAAATCCATATTTGATCAGGGAAAGTGGTTAACTGAAATCTCTCCTCGGTTGTAACCAATGGAGAATGTGAGTCGCCCAGGGGGAGTCCTAACAAATTTGAAGTTGTTCTCACACCTATAACAACTGATTTGAAAAGGATTTTTACACCTGTAACAATCACTCCGGGTAAATATGATACACCTGTAATAGCTTATTTGAATATAACAACTAAAGACCCTCCATATCCTTGAAGGCTAATAGAAACTAGTATGAATTCACACTTGGAATCAGATTTTCTTCAGGAATTGAGAAATCTATGATGTCAGCATAAGCCACATATTCCCACAATATGCAAATAAAATTGCATGATCTACTACGTCCCAGGAACTTTAAAATTCCTGCCTAGTAAAACCTTATTAAACCAAGGTTTAATGCTCTTAATGCTATGCAGAAAAGTTTTATTTTAACTTTCCAATGTATGGACCTTTATAAGCTTTTGAGTAGAACCCTATAAATCCTTCATAATATTTGGTTAATTCTTATTACTTGCACATATTAACCATGCCCTTTTAACTCTAGTTTCAGTTTAACCCAACATTAACCATAACACATTTATTTCGCTCATTTCTATTATAACTCTTGTGTAATAGAAATATTTCATAATCCACACTTAAACCTTACCTTTCTGCCATTCCACAAACCTTTGAACATATATTGATTCTCTCCTTAGTGCATTAAATCTTTGTCGTCGATCTCATTCCTTAATCCGACGGTTATCACGTTACCTGATCAATAACTAGCTTAAACAATCTCCACCATTGATCTACCTCATCAGATCCAATAGCTATCACATCACCCGCTCGCCAACTAGCTTAGCTGATCTCTACCATTGCGGTTTTCTCTTTCCATCATGTGCTACATGTCAACCACTAAGGTTGATCACGTGAATTTTCCAAATACCATTTATGACCTTTTGCACATGCGAGATACCACTTACCCCTTGTGAATACTACCCTGCATCCATTAACACATGGCTTCATCTGATCTCTTCATTTCTTGACTTTATTTTGCACAACTTAATCCTATCCATCTATCTCCTTCACTCTCGTTCATTGATCTGATTGATCCAATGACTCCCATTCTTTGTTGTTTAACTCTTTCTATGTCTCACCATGTAATAGTCTATTCAACTTTATGCCTATGTGTTGGTTCTCGCCTTATGGTATTTAGTTTTTCTAATGCCGATCTTCAGGTCCATTACTTCACTACTCCACACCTTTACACTTCCTTCATAAATCCTTAGGTTTTAGGAAACCTTACAGCTCTCCCTTCGCTGTAACCATTAAGGATTCTCTCCAATATCATTTTTGTGTAAACTCGTAACACTTCTATTTACACTTCGTCTTTCTCGGATTCTTTTCAAATTCCCTGCACACTTATGTTATGCAAATACTCTAACTCACACACAATTTATCATTTGATTACTCAATCCACACTTGTACAATTCATAATTAACTCTCTATGTATATATAACAAATAATTACTTACAATTCATAATTAACTCTCTATGTATATATAACAAATAATTACTTAATGAGTCTCTCTCTCTTTCTCTGGCCTGATTTTCTAATCAGTGGCCTTTTCCTTTCCTACTTGTAGGCTTACATTCAAGCCTTATCTAAATCTCTAACTACTAACTCTCGAACTAACTCTGACTAACTCCTAGCTAGCTAACCCTCTTCTATGCCTTTTAGGCTTACATTTATACAAAAGGTTCTGTAACCCATTTCCTAGTTCAGATCCTTAATCTACTCATCAAGTCCTAAAATCTGTCAATGATCCTTTGGGAATCTCAACAACTCAACTAAATCCTAAGGATTCTCTATAATCCCCAAAATAATGAAACCAATTCCTAATCTAGGATTTACAATATTTCAAAATCTCTCAATCCTCACTAATCACTCATCATCACTCATGTTCTCCTACATTCAAGAATATTTACAAATATCCTCACAATATCTAATTAATTCCTATTCTAAATATCTCTCATAAACTCACTTGAAAAACCTTAATAATTACATTAATTTAGTACTGAAGAAACTAATTTCCTTAAAACAAAAGACCCCTAATGTCTACTAAAATACAATGATATTTCTACATCGAATGCTCCTGCATCAAACTCTCAAGGTTGAAAACATTCATGATCTCCTGATCATGTGTTCCCATATGTTGATAGAAAACGTTCAGGGTCCCAAAATTTAGTTTGTAGGTTATTGAATGCTCTATTCCTCTGTCGCTATTGTATGTTTGTTGTCTTTTGTTTCATCTTCCTTTCCTTGTAAATCAGTTTAAAATTCTGATTGATAATTCCTCTTGTTGTTGTCAATCTCCTCCATTTGGACTGCTTCATCATTAGCTGCCATAATTATTTAATCTCTATCTCTAGCACATCCTTGAGTTGGTACATACTCTGCCATTTGTTGTTGTACTCTGTCCACTCATATTTAACCTGATGTTCATTATCTTCTCTTTGAAGTTGTCGGATTCTTATTAACACCCTCTCATCCTTACCTTCTTGTGATTTTCTAAACAACCTCTGTTCAATATTTATAAATTTACTTTCAAAAAATAAATGGTTGTCCAATTCCCCTTGTACTTGGTTCCTCTCAAATACATCACTATGTTGTTTATCAATTCTAGCATACTTTCGTTCCTCTTCCATCTTTACTTGGATGCTCATATGTGCCAAATTTTCTCCCTCATCTACAACAAAACCTACACTCACAAAAAAATTATTAAAATGAAATACATAAGGCCTCGATGCCTCTTCTTTCTCTGGCAACATCTCAGTATGCTGCTCTAATTTTTCGTTCTCTATCAGCACATCAATACGCTGATTCAACCTCTTTAAAAATTCTCCAAAGGACTCTCGAAACTATCAACAAGTATCTCTTCCACACCATATGCTTCAATGATTTCTTTTTGTTCTTGTCCATTGTAGTGAACTCCTTATTCTACAATCACACTATCATACTCTGAGTTTTCTAGAAAATACTCCAAAAATTCAATTTCTCTGTGACACTTCATAAGTATTTCATCATCACTTATAATTCTTGCATTTATACACAATTAATCAATTTTTAATTTGTCCAATAATTTAGAAAACCATCAATAACTCCTTCTTCAGCAAAGTAAACTTCTTTCTATCTTGAACTATCACAATAGTTCATTGATCTCCATTCTTCATCTTCAACGAGAACATCATCCTATTTTGCTTCACAAATGGAAAATTCCATTTCCAACTTAGCTTCTCTGAGTTTTTCCACCAGCCACTTCACTTGCCTCTACTATAGCCTTCTCCATAACTTATGCCACTTCATTGTCTTTTTCCTCAAGACCCAACCTTGTCTTTGGTTTTCCTCTAGTAGCATCCTTAATAAATCGAGTTGTTCTTTCAGCTCTACAATCTCCTTGTCAAGCTCCTCTTGACTCATTCTCTTACCACTTGCCTTGGCATCCTACTTCTTCACTTTTCCTCTGTTGTGGTCTTTCTCAGAACATCTGTAACCTCTGTTATGACTGGTAGTAGTCAGCTTCTTCTTTATCTTCATGAGTTCCTCACTCACTTAATATGAGTTGCACTAAAGCCTATGCAACAACAAGTCCTCCTTGCTACCACTTACCTCACCAAGATTTCCTCTATACTTGGTATCTTGGAAAGCACTTGGTTCTCTATTCTCTAGAACATCTCTAGCATTTCTCTCTGCTCTTTCTAGGCTTCAACTCATCTGCACCTTTTAAGAACACAATTGTCCTCTTTATCTAGCCTCTGTTGTAATTCTTCAAGGTTCTGCCACATTCTGTTTTCATTAGAAACTCTTACCAGCTTCCTTCATCCCTTAGCAATTCTACCCACATCCTTTGTGGAATTGCCTTTATGATCTTCCTGTGAGCTGCAACAAAACCTCTACAGTAACAATTTTCCTTCTTGCTACACATGCCTCACTAAGCTTCTCTCCTCTGATCTCATATTTTGGCATCTCTCTGGTTCTTTCTTCTAGAACCTCTTGTGCACTCCTTGCTCTAGGTTGTTGCAATTTTCTCAACTTCTTCTGCTACTACCTATGCAACAACATAAAGACCACAAACTCTCCAATCTTCAAACCAAATTAAAACAAAAACATATCATCTCACCTTTAATACCTCTGCATGATATTGTTCTACCATTCATTTACACTTTCAATGGATTATTCTTTGTTTCCTTTTTATTTGCAAATTTTGCCACACTTTATCTCTGTGTGCCTACTATTTGTCAGATTTAAAATCTGATCGCCTCTTGCCTGTATACATACCTTCAAACATAGCTTTGTTCTAAGTTTTCTCAAATAATTCTTACACACAGAATTTCCTCATGCAGCGCTAATACCAAATGATGCTAACCTAAGGCACATATACCAACAATATGCAAATAAAATTGCATGATCTACTATGTCCTAGGAATTTTAAAATTCCTTCCCAGTAAAACCTTCTTAACTCAAGGTTTAATGCTCTTAATGCTATGTAGAAATGTTTTATTTTAACTATCCAAATTCTGGACCTTTATAAACCTTTGAGCGGAACCTTATAAATCCTTCATATTATTTGGTTAATTCTTATTACTTGTGCATATTAACCATGCCCTTTTAACTCTGGTTTCAGTTTAACCTGACATTAACCATAATACATTTATTCCACTCATTTCTATTATAACTCTTGTGTAATACAAATATTTCATAACCCACACTTAAACCTTACCTTTTCACCATTCCATAAACCTTTTCACATATATCGATGCTCTCCTTAGTGCATTAAATCTTCATCGTTGATCTCATTCCTTAATTCGACGGTTACCATGTCACCCGATTGCTAATTAGCTTGGCCCATCTCCACTGTCGATCTACCTCGTCATATCCAATGCTATTGTATCACCCGCTCACCACCTAGCTTGGCCAATCTCTACCATTGATCAATCCTGCTTAATCTAATGGCTATTGTGCAATCTCGGGAAAATACTTGCACGATCGATATCAAGTCGAGAGCGCATGAGAAAAGTGGTTTTTCTCTTTCCATCGTGTGTTACGTGTCAACCACTAAGGTTGACTGCGTGAATTTTCCAAATACCATTTACGACCTTTTGAGTGCATGAGATATTGCTTACCCCTTGCGAATACTACCCCACGTCCATTAACATGCAGCTTCATCTGATCTCTTCATTTCTTAACTTTATTTTGCATGACTTAGTCCTAGCTGTCTATCTCCCTCACTCTCGTTCGTTGGTCTGATTGACCCAACGACTCTTGTTCTTTGTTGTTTAATTCTTTCTACATCTCACCGTGTAATAATCTATTCATCTTTCTGCCTATGTGTTTGTTCTCACCTTTTGGTATTCAATTATTCTGATCCTAATCTTGAACTCCATTACTTCAATCCTTCGTACCTTTATACTTCCTTCGTAAACCCTTAGGTTCTAGGAAACCTTATAGCTCTCCCTTCACTGTAACCATTAAGGATTTTCTCCAATATCGTTTCTGTGTAAGCCCGTAACACTCTTGTATACACTTCTTCTTTCTCGGATTCTTTTTGAATTCCCTGCACACTTATGTTTTGCAAATACTATGAATCACACACAATTTATCATTTGATTACTCAATCCACACTTTTACAATTCAGAATTATCTATCTATGTATATATAACAAATAATTACATAATGAGTCTCTCTCTCTCTCTGTGGCCTAATTTTCTAATCAACAACCTTTTCCTTTCCTACCCATAGGCTTACAATCAAACGTTATCTAACTCTCTAACTACTAACTCTCGAACTAACTCTGACTAACTCGTAGCTAGCTAACCCTCTTTTATGCCTTTTACGCTTACATTTATGCCAAAGGTTCTCTAACCCGTTTCCTGGTTCAGATCCTTAATCTACTCATCAAGTCCTAAAATCTCTCAATGATCCCTTGGGAATCTCAACAACTCAACTAAATCCTAAGGATTCTCTTTAATCCCCAAAATCATGAAACCACTTCCTAATCTAGGATTTACAATATTTCAAAATCTCTCAATCCTCACTAATCACTCATCATCACTCATTTTCTCCTACATTCAAGAACATTTACAAATATCCTCACAATATCTAATTAATTCCTTTTCTAAATATCTCTCATAAAGTTACTTTAAAACCCTCAATAATTACATTAATTTATTACTCAAGAAACCAATTCCCTTAAAACAAAAGACCCCCTACATCTACTAAAATACAATGATATTTCTGAGCCAAATGCTCCTGCATTAGACTCGCACGGTGGAAAACATTCATGATCTCCTGATCATGTGTTCCCATATGCTGATAGAAAACCTCCAGGGTCCCAAACATTAGTTTGAAGTTGTCTGAATGCTTTGTTCCTTTGTTGCTGTTGTATGTTTGTTGTCTTCTGTTTCATCTTCCTCTCCTTTTCAATCAGTTTCAAATTCTGATTGATCATTTTTCCTGTTGTTGTCAATCTCCTCCATCTAGATTGCTTCATCATTAACTTCCATAATTGTTCAATCTCTATCTCTAGTGCATCCTTGAGTTGGTACATACTCTACCATTATTGTTGTACTTTGTCCACTCATCTTTAACCTGATGTTCATTATCTTCTCTTTGAAGTTTTCAGATTCTTGCTACCACCCTATCATCCTAACCCTCTTGTGATTTTCCAAACAACCTCTATTCAATATTTGTAAATTTACTTTCAAAAAATAAATGGTCCTCCAATTCCCCTTGTACTTGATTCCTCTCAAATACATCACTATGTTGTTCATCAAATCCAGCATACTTTCCTCCCTCTTCCATCTTTACATGGCTGCTCGTATGTGCCAAATTTTCTCCATCACCTGCAACAAAACCAACACTCACAGAACAATTATTAAAATGAAAAACATAAGGCCTCAATGCCTCTTCTTTCTCTATAAGCATCTCATTATGCTGGTCTGATTTTTCCTCCTCTCTCAGCACATTAGTATGTTGATTCAACCTCTTTAAATAATTCTCCAAAGGACTCTCTCAACTGTCAGCAAGTCTCCTTTCCACACCATATGCTTCAATGATGTCTTTCTGCTCTTGTCCATTGTAGTGAACTCCTTTTGCAATCACACTTTCATACTCTGAGTTTTCCAGCAAATACTCCAGTAATTCAATTTCTCTATGACACTTCATAAGTATTTCATCATCACTTATAATTCCTGCATTTATACACAATTCATCTTTTTGAGAATTGCAAGGTTCAACAGTCTCAATTGTTGCTTCACATGTCAGTTTTTCAGACTGAATCCTATCTCCTTCTTTGACAATAATTTTTTCCTATGTTATAATAGTTTCAAACACCAATGTATTACAACATTCTTTCTACTACACTAATTCACTTCTTTTCTCATTCAAGATACATTCTCCATCATTCTTTACTTCAGAGTATTTGTCTATTGAAAGATACTCTTCCATATTTTTGACAAGTTAAAAAGACTACTCAGCCTCTGCAAAACTTGTAATCACATCAGAATTATTAGATTCAAATATATAAGGTTTTACATCCTCTTGTTGATCTGAATTTGTCCAATAGTTTAGAAAATCGTCAATAATTCCTTCTTCATCAAAGTAAACTTATTGCTATCTTGAACTATCACAATCGTTCATCGATCTCCATTCTTGATCTTCACCCAGAACTTCACCCTGTTTTGCTTCACAAATGGAAACTTCCATTTCCAACTCAGCTTCTCTAAGTTTTTCCACCAACCACTTCACTTGCCTTTGCTATAGCCTTCTCTGTAACTTATGCCACTTCACTGCCTTTTTCCTCAGGACCCAACCTTGTCTTTGGTTTTCCTCTAGTAGAATCCTTAATACATCGAGTTGTTCTTTTAACTTCACAATCCCTTTGACAAGCTCCTCTTGATTCATTCTCTTTCCATTTGCCTTGGAATCCTCCTTCTTCACTTTTCTTCTATTGTGGTCTTCCTCATAACCTCCTTTTCCTCTGTTATGACTATTAGTAGTCATCTTCTTCTCTATCTTTATGAGTTACTCACTCACCTATGAGCTATACTAAAGCCTTTGCAATAGAAAGTCCTCCCTACTGCCACTTACCTCACCAAGATTTCCTCTGTACTTGGTCTTTTGGCAAGCACTTGGTTCTCTATTCTCTAAAACCTCCTGAGTGTTTCTCTCTACTCTTTCTAGGCTTCAACTCATATGCACCTTTTAAGAACACAACTGTCCTCTTTATCCAACCTCTATTGGAATTCTTCAAGGTTCTACCACATTCTAATTTCATTAGAAACTCTTACCAGCTTCCTTCATCCCTTAGTAATTCTACCCACATCCTTTGTGGAATTGCCTTTATGATCTTCCTGTGAACTGCGACAATACCTCTGTAGTAACAAGTCTCCTTCTTGCTACACATGCCTCACTAAGTTTCTCTACTCTAAGCTCATATTTTGGCATCTCTCTCGTTCTCTCTTCTGGAACCAATTGAGCACTCATTTCTCTAGGTTGTTGCAATTTTCTCACCTTCTTCTGCCACTATCTGTGTGACAATAGAAAGACCACAAACTTTCCAATATTCAAACCAAATTAAAATGAAAAGATATCATCTCACCTTCAAGACCTCTGTGTGATCTTGTTATACCATTCATCCGCACTCTGAATGGATTATTCTTTGTTTCCTTTGCATCCACAAATTTTGCTACACTTTATCTTTGTGTGCCTATTGTTTTTCAGATTTAAAATCCGATCTCCTCTTGCTTGTATACATACCTTCAAACATAACTTTGTTCTAAGTTTTCTCAAAGAATTCTTACACACAGAATTTCCTTGTTCAACTTTGATACCAAATGATGCTAGCCTGAGCCGCATATACCCACAATATGCAAATAAAATTGCATGATCTACTATGTCCCAGGAATTTTAAAATTCTTGCCTAGTAAAACCTTCTTAACCCAAGGTTTAATGCTCTTAACTCTATGTGGAAACATTTTATTTTAACTATCCAAATTCTGGACCTTTATCAACCTTTGAGCGGAACCTTATATATCCTTCATAATCTTTGTTTAATTCTTATTACCAGCACATATTAACCATACCCTTTTTACTATGGTTTCAGCTTAACCCAACATTAACCATAATATATTTATTCTGCTCATTTCTATTATAGCTCTTGTATAACAGAAATATTTCATAACCCACACTTAAACCTTACCATTCTGTAATTCCACAAACATTTGCACATATATCGATGCTCTCCTTAGTGCATTAAATCTTTGTTGTTGATCTCATTCCTTAATCTAACGGCTATTGCATCACTCGATGGCCAACTGGCTCGGCTGATCTCCACCGTTGATCTGCCTAATCAGATCCGACAGCTATCACATCACTCGCTTGCCAACTAGCTTCGATGATCTCTACCATTGACCAATCCCTCTTGATCCAATGACTATCATGCAATCTCACACAGATACTTGCACGACCGATATCAGGTTGAGAGCATGTGAGAAAAGTGGTTCTCTCTTTCCATCATGTGCTACGTGTCAACTGCTAAGGTTGATCATGTGAATTTTCCAAATACCATTTATGCCCTTTTGAGGCCGCAAGATAACGCTTACCCCTTTTGAATACTATCCCACATCCATTAACACATCGCCTCATCTGATCTCTTCATTTATTGACTTTATTTTGCATGACTTAATCCTAGCTGCCTATCTCCCTCACTCTCATTTGTTGATCTGATTGATCCAACGACTCCTGTTCTTTGTTGTTTAATCCTTTCTATGTCTCACTGTGTATTAGTCTATTGAACTTTCTGCCTGTGTGTTTTTTCTCGCCTTATGGTATTAAATTGTTCTGATCTTGATCTGTAGCTCCGTTACTTCACCCCTCTGCACTTTACACTTCCTTTGTAAATCCATAGGTTTTAGGAAACCTTACAGCTCTCCCTTCACTATAACCATTAAGAATTTTCTCCAATGTCATTTGTGTGTAAACCCATAACACTCTTGTCTGCACTTTGTCTTTCTTTGATTCTTTTCGAATTCCCCGCACACTTATGTTATGCAAATACTCTAACTCACACACAATTTATCATTTGATTACTTAATCAACACTTGCACAATTCAGAACTAACTCTTTGTATATATAAGAAATAATTAGATAATGAGTCTCTCTCTCTCTCTCTCTTTGGCCTAATTTTCTAATCAGTGGCCTTTTCCTTTCCTACTCGTAGGCTTACAATCAAACCCTATCTAATTGTCTAACTACTAACTCTCGAACTAACTCTGACTAACTCCTAGCTAGATAACCCTCTTCTATGCCTTTTATGCTTACATTTATACCAAAGGTTCTATAACCCATTTCGTGGTTCAGATCCTTAATCTACTCATCAATTCCTTAAATCTCTCAATTATCCCTTGGGAATCTCATCAACTCAACGAAATCCTAAGAATTCTCTTTAATCCCAAAAATCATGAAACCAATTCCTAATCTAGGATTTACAATATTTCAAAATCTCTCAATCCTCACTAATCACTCATCATCACTCATGTTCTCCTACATTCGAGAACATTTACAAATATCCTCACAATATCTAATTAATACCTATTCTAAATATCTCTCATAAAATTACTTGAAAACCCTTAATAATTACATTAATTTAGTACTTAAGAAACCAATTCCCTTAAAACACAAGACCCCCTATGTCTACTAAAATACAATGATATTTTTGAGCCGAATGCTCCTACATCATTTACACATAAAGATTCCTCTACTATAGGTTATCAAAGATGTATCTATTTATGTGAAAATAGTAACGAAACTGTGCGTTAAAAAACCTAGAAGGAAGTCTAAGGAGCCTCCTACTATTCATGTGATGGAAAAGTTGTCCGAGTTGATGATTGATCAACCCCTTTTAACCAAATACAATGACCTAGGTATTTCTATTGTCATGGTTTACATCAATGATAAGCTCGTTACCATTAGATTGATTGATTAGGGGAAACCATTAATATAGTGACGAAAGAGCTGTTCATCACCTTAGGGTTACATGGACTAAGACACAAGCCTATAATGTTGGAATTAGTAGATAGGTCCCATGTCAAACTTGAGGGGATGTTAGAAGATGCAATGATTACAGTAGATTCTCGGCGATATCCTACTGACTTCCTTATTTTAAAAACTAAATGAAACGTAAGGGGGCATCCTTTAATCTTAGGAAGGCCATGGCTAGCCACTGTAGATGCATTCATAGAATGAAAGTCAGGGTCTATGATGATTTCTGATGGCCAGGCCACTAAGAATATTAGCCTTCATCCCCCAACAAAACCAGACATAAATTCAAGAAACCCATTGTGGGATGAATTTGAACCTGTGTCAGATCACTCATAGCCACTTCTCACCCTCAGGAAGGCACAATTCTTTAAGAATGAAATAGAATATGATATCATAAGTGGTTTTATTAGTAATTCAATTTATGTTACTTCCATGAAGACTTGGGGGAGGAAGATGTTGTAGAAGATTTGAGCCTTGAATAGATGAAGACCGCTCTAAGTATTAACAATAGTCCTAACAATGTAAACTTTGAAACGGGAACTCTAGAAAAAAAAACCCCAAAAAGAACATGAAAAAGAGTGCTAAAAACGAAAATTGTTGATGTTGGAATAACACTTTTTCTTTTTCTAGAGTAAATTTTCAACATGTTTTAAAATGGTGGTGAAAACCAATTTTGTATTCAAAACTTGTCCAAAAAACACCCTCAAAATGAAAAGTGTCGATGCTTGAATAACACTTTTTCTTTTCAAGGGTAAATTTTGTGCAAAAATACCCTCAAAATGAAAAGTGTTGACGTTGGAATAACACTTTTTTCAAAGCCAAATTTTCAACATTTCAAAATAATGGCGTAATAGATTTTATCATGACTCCCAAAATCATTAAAATTTGAAGAAAAAA